>LPNX010763010.1:0-63363 GCA_001517045.1 Pseudotsuga menziesii
CTATAAAAAAAGTGGGCTAAGGGATAAAGTTGACATGCCTACTTCAATAATTTTATCAACCTTGGCATCACTGAGGCCCTTGATCTGCACAAGCTCTTTCTTGGGAGAATATGCAACAGACTCTACTGTGCAGTGCCTGGCATCCTTGAGTTTTTTAATATCAACAGCAGATATCCCACAGGCCTGATACAACAAAAGCATCCAGAGATCAAATTCATTTCAAAGAAATTGCATTGCATTGTTCTTGGCTTTGAAAGGAATTTGAAACTTATTACTTGAAGTTGTTCAACGGGGTAGGGTCCATGCTGCAGCTCCTCTGCATTTTCTTCTTCTTGTGAAATCTATTTTTGCTTGCGTTGTTGTTGTTCCATCATAATATTACTGAGAAAGCAAGTTAAGAGAGAAACCCAATAAGAAAGAAGGTTGTCTCGTGATTCCGAGTTGGCCCTTCGATCGGTTTCAGGTTGTCTGATGGGTCGATGGATGATCCTGGTGTTGCTCTGTAGAGGGGGAAAAGAAGAGGCTGCAGAGTGACTCTGGTTTTGAATTTGGTGTGGGCGCCAAAGTTATTTATATTAAATCCATTTTTAATCATTTAGTCTATTTAAAATAAAAGCGGGGGACAGGTTTCTCCCCGAAGATTCCGTTGGATGTTCCTAATGTTATGAGAACTCCGATGGCTAAATAAGTTTAGCTGGAGAAGTGCTTCTTTCTTTTACCAATATTTTTACAATGAAATTTTTTTCTTATTTTTAATTTTGTTCTCGGGGTTTGGTAGGTTTATTTTTTATTTTAATTTTATATTTATTAATCAAATTATTTAAAATGTAACTTTTTTACATTTTAAAACTTTAAGTATGAACGTTTTTAAGGTACTAAAACAATGTGTTTAAAATTTGGAGTGAAGGTGGATAGAGTGTCTAACACATGGATAGATTTAAAACCGTTACACACTGAAAACTCCATAAATTTAAACATATTTTTTGTATTTTTTTTGGGTATATTAAGAAATTTGTCTCATCTACACACTTTATAGATGCACTGTAAAAAAAAATAACAATTAAGCATTACTATTATTATTTTATTTTTGTTTTTATAAACTATTATAAAATTTATTGAAATATAATTTTTTCTTTATATCTGAAAATAATAGGATAAAAAATTTAAATTAAATAGATTTATTTTTTTTATGATAATTGTTAATGTCCACTAAGATCACTTTGCTCTATTGGACTTAAGCGTCGGATATGGGATGACGCTTTCCAAAGGCGTCGTCGCTTAAGCGACGCTTACTAATGCGTCGTCGCTTAACCGATAGTTATGAGAATAGCCGTCGCTTCACCGACGCTTGTGGCCACATTTACAAAAAAAATTGTATCCTTGTGATTTTTGGTAAGTTTAAAAAGAGAAATCCACACGCTGTTGGATTTTTCCGTTAGATTTTGGATCGAAATGTAGTAGTGCCACCAAGAAATGATCCCGCATTACTCCATCCTTATCCACTATGCCAAAGGAAGCTGGTGATGGTGGTGGTGGTGATGGAGGAGGAAGAGGGGGGGTGGGTTTTGTGATGTTTAGGGAAGAGAGGTCATAGGTTGGAGCCGGGATTGAATCGAAGAGGAAATCGAGCCAATAACGATCTGTACCTGGTCATAATCACTTGCCCAACATTTTCCCAAGTAGAAGCATGCGATGGCAAGCAGCAGAAGACTCGCTACCTTCAATGTGAGGGGACTCTTCAGGATATCCTCCTTCATTTTTTCTTCCTCCCTCTGGATCTAGCTTCTACGAATTTGCCTTTGCTCATTGGCTTCCCATTTCCAAAAATGGGTGAAACAATTGATTTGAGAGGGAAAAATAATTGGGAATTTTTTTTTATTGCCGGAGTGACAACTATAAATGACCAAATAAATGACCAATTGTTATGTGGTCATTTTTAGTCTAGATATCCCGTGACCAAATTTGGTCATTTATCTTGGTCGTTTTTATTTGGTTTTTATCCCATGACCAAAAGTGGTCATTTATCTTGGTCTTTTTAGTTATCTCACTTAAATTTATCAATTTTGGTCATTTATCCCTTCAACAAAACTGTGGTGACCAAAAATTTTGGTCTCCTGGTCACTAATCTCTCATTTTCCACTAGTGAATATTCCAATATTTGTTTCATCCAAATGACTTGTGTACAACATGAAGCAACAACAATATACTCGTCTTCTGCTGTAGATAGAGAAATGGAAGACTATTTTTTTCTTAACCATGACACTAAGAAATCTCCTCAGTAGAATGCTACTCCGCTAGTGCTTTTTTATCATCAATACTTCATGCTCAATCTACATCAGTGAATTCCCTTAGATTTAAGTTATTGCTTTTTGGATACCATAATCCATAATCCATATTACCTTTTAGATATCTAAGAATTCTTTTTACTACATCCATATGTGTTTCTTTTGGGGATGATTGGGATCTGGAAAGCAAACCTACATCCTGCATTACATCTGGTCTTGTAGTTGTTATATAATAAACTACCAATCATTGACCTATACATAGTATGATATACTTCTAAATCTTCATCATCCTTACTCAATTTACATCCAGTGACCATAGGAGTACTAACAGGTTTGGATTCTTCCATTTTGAACTTTTTCAACATCTCTTTGATATACTTAGTTTGAGTGATGAAAATACCTTTTTCTAATTGAGATACTTGTAAACCTAGAAAGAATTTTAGTTCTCCTAACATTGAAATTTCAAATTCCTTCTTCATTTATGAAGCAAAGTTTACGCTTAGAATTTGTAGATCACTTCCAAATATGATATTGTCTATGTAGACTACAACAATGATCATATTTTTGTTTTCAAACTTTATGTATAAATTACTGTTAGCGACCCCTATTCTATATCCTTTCTAGTTTAAATACTTGCCAAGTCTTGAGAACCATGCTCTTCGATCTTGTTTAAGGCCATATATTTCCTTATTAAGTTTGCAAACATAATTTCTATTTTCTGATAAGAGAATACCTTCAGGGTTGTCAACATAGAATTCTTCTTCAAGTTCTTCATTAAGAAATTCATAATTTACATCCATTTGGTACACTTTAAAGTTCTTGTATCATGCAAGAGCTAAAAACATCCTAGTGGCTTCAAGTCTTGGAAGAGGTGCAAAAGTTTCTTCAAATTCAACACCTTCTACTTGACGATATCCCTTGCATACTATTTTGGCCTTGTTTCTTGTCACATGGCCATGCTCATTGAACTTGTTTCTAAAAATGCATTTGGTTCCAATAACATTCCTGCCATTGATTCTTGGGACAAGTTCCCAAGTTTGGTTCTTCTCAATTTGATCAAGTTCATCATTCATAACATTGATCCAATCCTAACTTTTTCAAGATTCTTTAATTTTTTTGGGTTCTACGATTGAAAGTAGTGCTTGTTCTTCATCATAAAATGATTTTCTTCTTGTTTTAAGTCCTGAATCTTTGTCAGCAATTATTTGACTTTCAGGATGATTATTTTGAACCCACCTAGATGGTGTATATGTGTCTGATCCTAGAGAGTCTTCATTCTCATTTTCATATGATTCTTCTTTCTCTACTTTTTTTTTTTCTTCTTCTTCTTCTTCAAAACATCCTTTTCTTGTGAAATTTATTCTATTTCTTTATCATCTATTTCTTCTTCATCAGTTTCTTCAACATCCACACTTTCTTTGATTTGTATTCAGATTCGTTTAGTATCATAAACAATTACATTTGCACTTTCTATGATCTTGTACAACCTTCGATTATAACATCTGTATGCCCTTTTGGTGGAGGAATATACAAGAAATATGCCTTCATCTGTTCTAGAGTCAAAATTTCGTAGATTATCATCATCTTTTTTTATGTAGCATTTACTTTCAAAAAATCTAAAATATTTAACTGAAGTTGGTCATCCAAACCATAGATCATAAGGAGTCTTGTCACTATTCACTTTGAGTTGTCCTCTATTTTGTACATAGAATGTTGTATATATTGCTTCTCTCCAATAGAGATGATGAAGTTTTGCTTCATTAAGTATAGTTATGACTGCTTCTTGGACTTTCCTATTCTTTCTCTCAACAAATCCATTTTGGTGAGGAGTTTTTGTTGCTGAAAACTGCCTCTTGATTCCATGAGTTTCACAAAACTCATTGAATTCATTTGAGGTGAACTCACCACCATTATCTGATCTTAGACATTTAATCTTGATATTTGCTTCATTTTCAACAAGTGCTTTGAAGGATTTGAACTTCATAAATTCTTCTGTTTTTTATTTAAGAAATTCCACCCAAACCATCCTTATATAATCATTGATTAATAACATAAATTAATGTTCACCTTGAAATCTTTTAGTCCTTGGTACAAAAATATCAGTGTAGATTATTCTAATGGATGAGAGGTTGTATGCTCTTTGACCTTGAAGCTTGTTCTTGTTTCCTTTCCGTGAAGATAGTGTCTACAAACATGATTTAGTAGTTTTATGATCTTTTGTAAATTCCTTACAACTTCCTTTTTACTAACTTTTAAAATATTGTAAAAGTTCAAGTGCCCCATCCTTCTATGCCAGTTTGAATCATATAACATTGTTCTTCATTTTCTAGAATATACACATTGCTTGGAGTTCTCACAATAGTCCCAACAAGTTTTCCTAAATCTTTTCTTCTGATTTCACACTTCTTGGAATCGAATATACATATGTGTCCTAGATCACACGTTTGTCTCACACTTAAAAGATTAGGTTTTAAGTTCTTTACAAGAAAACCATTTTTATGTTTCATCTTGTCTATAAGAGACATTGTACCCTTCCCAATTATTTTATACGATAGATTTTCTCCAAAAGTGACTTTTCCTTTTTTATATCTTCTTAGGATTATAAACTTATTTGGGTCTCCATGTGTTTTAGCATCCACTGTCCACATGCCATAGGTTTTGTTTTTATGTTGCACATAGAGCTATTCAGCATTCCATATCATCCTTCTTCTTAAACGCATTCCTCTTGTCATTTCCTTGCCCTTTTGTGGTGTCATTCTCCATAGGAATCACTATTTTACAATTTCTAGCAATGTGTCCTTGATTACCACATTTGTAACATTCTATACTATAACTCTGTAGAGGACCAAAATAATTATAGTTTCTTCCTTTCGGATTTCTTCTACTAACATTCATTAGAGGAAATTTCAATTTAAAATGGGCCTTCCAAAAATAATACAAATTCCATGTCATCATGTGTTAGCAAATCAAAATACTTTAAAATTCAAAAAGGGAGCACCTCTTAAACAATTTTTAATATAAATTTGAGGATAGGTACCATAAAAAAATATACTTTTTTTGTTCATATTTTCGACATATCTCCTTGTGTTTTTACTCAAATTTAGATCAGGATAGCTCGTTGGATGCAGAATTCAATTCCGCATCCAACGAGTACCCACTCGACATACTTTTGATGGTCCTCGCTACCCAAAAAACAAGAAATACCTGAAAAAATGTGTTGATGACATCCTCATCATGTTTTTTCAGGTATTTCTTGTTTTTGGGGTAGCAGGGCCCATCAAAAGTATGCCGAGTGGGTATGCATTGGATGCAGAATTTAATTCCACATCCAATGAGCTATATTGATCGAAATTTGAGTAAAAACATAAGGAGATATGTTGAAAATACGAACAAAAAAATAGTTTTTTCTTTTCTTCCTCCAAAATTAATAAATATTATTTTATTATTTTAACTATTATTTGTTTGGATGCTTAGACACTTAGGAGTTAGTTAAGATCAACTTGTGTAATATATTCATTAGGTAAAAGTGTGTTTCTTTAGTATGCATTAGTATGCATTTGTAAATATTCTATCTGACGATCACGATATGTTTCAGACATAGAGTGATCTGACGGTTCAACTTCTCTTAGATTATACCTACCATTGATCTGTGGCTTAACACCTGATTGGTCTATGATCTCTATTTAAAGAGAATAGAGGGTCCTTGTCTAGTTGATTTATTATGAGAAGCTCATGTAACATTCTTTCTTTTGCATAATAAATTGCTCCAAGTAGCTATTTGGCTGGGGTCGTGGACTGTTTCCCTCTCGAGGGTTTTAACCACATGACAAACATCAGTTTGTTGATCTATGATCTATTTGTGTGAAGTGGTTGCTAAAGGTATTCAATCTTTTGGGAGTATGTTGTGTACCCGAACATGGTATGAGAGCGTTTATGAAGAGCCGCTTTTGGTTTTGATCAAGATCTGGAACCAGTATTGCCGAAACTTTGAAAGAGTTTCTGGTTCTAGATTTTTTGTGCATTTGTGGCCTGTGGGAGATCTTCCATTGCATCTGGAGTGTTGTTTCTATTAGGAAATAGTTTTTGTTTCACCAAAAACCATTTCTGTTTTTTCTAGAAACACCCATCTCGACAAATATGAAGGTATAATGTTACAGTGACGGATTTGTTTTATTTTTTTTAAATCTCTCATATTTTATCATTTTTATTATTAGATCTTTACTGTTTTAGTCTCGGACTGTTGCCTTCCTCGACTGCGTATGCTCTTTGCCATGCACCTTGCGCGATCGCGGTGAATTAGAAACAGTAAGGGAAAGTTTTTTTCTTGTCTTCTCATCTACGTATGCTCTTTGACGTGCACCTTGTGCGATCACAGCAAATCAGAAACAACAAGAAAACTTGGAAATGTAGACTTTTCGGGTAAGCTAACCAAGATCTAACCCCATTGTGTGGAAAAAAAAAATTGTTTTTTATTTTTCGTTTTTTTTTGTGATTTGCAGGAAAAGAAGGAAAGCACAGAGAACGAGAGAGGAGTAAAAACAAAAAAAAAATCCCCCTTTCTCTTTCCATTCTTTTACGTACCTTTTTAACTTAGCTCACTTGGTCCCAAGTTGCTTTATTCCTTAATAGGTCTTGAGTTCAAGTCTTATTAAGCTACTTTTTAGTGCATGCAATTTCTATTTTCAAGTTTCTTTATTGTAAAAGTGCATATCACATAAATAAAATAAAATAAAAAGTGAGTCACTTAAGTCTTTTAATTTATTGCCGCACTATTTAAAAGTAACATTATTGTAAAAGTGAACATCACTTATTCTACAAAAAGTGATTCACTTAAAAGAAACTTTATTGTAAAGTGATTGTCAAAGGTTGATCTTGAGAAGAGGGAGGTTCTTTTTCTTATTTGGTCAAGTTAATATCTGTCACGTCACTATTGGGGACATCTTCAACAGTTTCTTTGATCAAGCATAACTTCATCATCCAGAATCAGTTTTCAGTGCCGTTTTTTTTTAAACCGCATATTTTTTTGAGCTCTTTGCATCTAGATATATAGTTTTTGTTATTTCATCCATTAGTTTATAATATGGAATCCACTTGTGATATTATACTTTCAAGTTCTAACTATTTCCCATGGAAATCTCGTATGGAGGATGTTCTGCGAAGTAGGGGACTTTTTAGGATAACCTCAAGGAAAGAAATAGAACCCACTGATGATGATAAGAAAATTAAATGGGCAAATAGATGTGATGAAGCTCATGGATTTATTGGGATGTCAATCCCTATTGATTTGCAATTCCACATATCTGGAATTGATGAACCTGATTTAGCTTGGGAAAAGTTGGAATCTGTGTTTGGTAAACACAATGAAATTTGGGGTCATCAACTTGAGAATGAGTTGATTTCCTTGAATCCAAATGATTTTTGATGCATTCAATACTATTTATCTAAGTATAAAACTCTTAGACTCCTATGTGCAGAATGCAAGATCAAGAAAGAAGACAAACATTGTATTTATCATATTATTTCCAAACTTGGACCTGTATATTCTATTTTTGTATCTACATTCTATTCCATGAAAGAATCCTTGACTATAGCTAGCTATCAAGAGCTTAGTCTTGAATCCTTTTGTGATTCCTTAATTAGAGATCAAGATAAGCTCATTCATCTTGGAATAATTAACAATGCAGATACATCCGGGAAAGGCTTATTGTCCCAATAGAAAGAAAAGTCTAAGCCTCTCAAGAAACAGAATTTTTGCAATAATAAGACAAACAACAAGGGTCCCAAACCCTCTCAGTTAGATCCTTCTTTAAAAAATGACAAAGGATCCAAGCAAAAAGGAAAGAAGACTGAGCGTCATTTCAATTTTTGTGGGAAAGATAATCATGATGAATCTAAGTGTTTTAAGAAGATGGAAGCCTTAGAAGCAGCAATGAAGAAGCACCACACCAGCCTAGATTCGAATTCAGAATCTACCTCTCATGGACATGCACTTTGTGCTTCTAGTTACTCTTATACTGCATCTTCTTCTTCTACTTCAATTGGAGGGCTCATTGATTCTGGAGCATCTTATCATATGGCTAAGGATAAATCCATCTTTTCTACTATGCATGAATGTAACACCAAACAAATATTTGTTGGTGATGATAGATCTCTAAGTGTTGTAGGATCTGGAACAGTTCCAGTAGAAAATGGCCATTTCAGTGATGTACTATGTGTTCCAAAAATTTCCTGCAATTTGTTATCAGTTTATCAAATTACTCTTTCGGGTGAAGGTAAAACTGTGACATTTACACCTCACCAAGTTATAATCAAGGATTTTAAAAATCCTCAAAATGTCATTGGTACTGGAACTGTTGATGATATTACTAGGTTGTACAAATTTAACAACTTTGGGTTATCACCTTTTCCTTTAGTTTTTGTTGCTCATAGTGATAACTTGAGCAAACTTTGGCATGAGCGATTTGGTCACTTAAATTGTCGCTCATTGCAACAACTATGTAAAGAAAATATGGTGACTGGTCTTACGATGGTATCTTGCAAGGATGGTGTTTTTTCGGTTGTGTACTTGGAAAAAATCATCGGGACAGTTTTGACAAATGTGCCTCTTGTCATGCCTCGGTTCCTTTGGAGCTTGTGCATAGTGACTTGTGTGGTCCTCTTCCATCTGCTTCCTTTTCTAGTTTCAAATATTTCTTAACTTTCATTGATGAATACTCTAGACGCACTTGGGTTTACTTCCTAAAACTTAAGAGCAAAGTATTTAACATGTTCTTGGCCTACAAGTCCCTTGTTGAAAAACAATCTGGTCATCAAATTATTAAGTTAAGATCTGACAATGGAGGATAATATGTTAAGAACAAGTTCACTACTTTCTGCATTGAACAAGGAATCCAACAACAACACATTGTTCCATATACACCACAACAAAATGGTGTAGCTGAACGGAAGAATCGCACTTTAAAAGAAATGGCTAATTATATGATCCAATCTAAGGGACTAAGTCTTCAATATTGGGCCGAGGCCATAAATTATGCAAATTACATAGTTAATTGCACACCCAATAAAGTTTTACAAGGTATAACATCGGAAGAAGCATGGAGTAAAATTAAACCAGATGTAAATCACTTTCGTGTGTTTGGTTGTGAATCATGGGCTCACATTCCGGATGAAAAATGGAAAGCATTACAGCCTAAAAGTGAAAAGTGCATATTTCTTGGATATTCAGAAGATGTAAAAGGTTATAGACTTCTTCAGCCACATTATCATGATATAATTATTAGAAGAGATGTTAAATTTGATGAAAATCTCTTGTCCTGCAAGCCTAACTTGTTGGGTGTGCCATCTTTGGCCTGTGAGCCTGATTCGGCGATTGTGCCTTCTTCTTCTTCTTCCAACTTTATTGACAGGTTTCCAACTCTAGTTTCTGATGATGATGGTGAGGATGAAAATCCACCTCCGCCTGCTCATGTTCCTCCAGTTTCTGGGTTCGCTCAACATGTGAAGTAGTTGGTGATCTTGCTGGTGATCCTAGAGATCAACATCGAACACGTTCTCAGTTTTATCGAGCCTCTTCCCTTTTGGCTCAAGTTTTCGAGAATCATGATCCAGAAAATCTTGCAGAAGCTTCAGGAAATCCATATTGGGATGCAGCTATGGATGAAGAATATCGTTCCTTAATGGAGAACAATACTTGGGATCTTGTTCCTCTTCCAAAAGGAAGAAAACTTGTCAGATGTAAATGGGTGTATAGAACTAAGTATGCATCATATAGAAGTCTTGAAAGACTTAAGGAAAGGTTAGTTTCCAATGGTTTTTCCCAAGTTGAAGGGATTGACTACAATGAAACCTTTACTCCTGTCGCAAAAATGAATTCCATCCGCCTTGTTCTTTCCCTTGCAGCCTTACATAACTGGGAAGTCCATCAAATGGATGTCAAGTCTGCATTTTTACATGGTGATTTATAGGAGGAAGTTTACATAGAAAAACCTCCTGGATATGTTCGGGATAACTCTAGCCTTGTCTGTCTCCTTAAGAAATCCTTATATGGCCTTAAGCAAGCTCCTAGAGCTTGGTATGCCAAAATTGATAGCTTTCTCCTTGACATTGGTTTTTCTAGATGTCATTCTGACCCCAATGTCTATACCAAGAAAGTAGGAAACCATCTCATCATACTTGTTCTTTATGTTGATGATATTATCCTTGCTAGTGGTGACCCTAACCTTATAACCCATGTGAAATCCAGTATTAAGACAAATTTTGAAATGTCGGACTTAGGAAATTTGCATTATTTTCTTGGTCTCCAAGTATTGCAAACCAAAGAAGGAATCTTTCTTTCCCAGTCTAAGTATGCTTGTGACCTTCTTTGTTGCTTCCACATGGAATATTGTAAGCCAGCCCCTTCTCCCTTCCAGTCTGGAGTCAATTTTTCTACCACTTGTACCTCCCCTGAAGTAGATGCCACCTTGTATCGTCAGCTTCTTGGTAGTCTTTTATACTTGACTCATTCCCATCCTGACCTTTCCTTTGCCGTTGGTCTTATTTCCTGTTATATGCAAACTCCTCATGAAAGTCACTGGAAAGCAGCAAAAATAATACTTCGATATATTCGAGGTACAATTCAGTTTGGGATTTGTTACAGTACATGGGGGGGGAACCTTTGTTGGTTGGTTTGACTGATTTAGATTGGGCCAGTGATCCTGATGATCAGAAGTCTACTGCAGGTTATGTTTCAGTCTGGGATTTGGACCTATCACTTGGGCTTGTAAGAAACAACAAGCACTTGCTCTTTTTTCAACAAAAGCACAATATCAAGCAGTAGTTAATGCCAGTCAGGAAGCTTTATGGCTTCGACAGATCCTTTCAGAGTTTGGATTTGAGCAACAGCAGCCTACTCCACTTTGGTGTGACAATCAAAGTGCCATCAAGCTTGCCAAAGATCCAATTCTACATCAGCGCAGCAAACACATTGAGCTACATATGCACTTCATCAGAAATCTTGTTCATGATCGTGTTCTTGAAATGCTCTATTTCCCTACAGATGATCAAGTTGTAGAAATCTTCACCAAGTCTCTTACAGAAGCAAAGTTTTCTAAACTTCGGTCTATGTTAGGAGTTCAGGAATGTGTCCTTAAGGGGGGATAGGCTCTAATGCCTCCTTCCTTCTCCTAATAGTGTCACTTTTGTAAATCCTTTAATCCTATCCCAAGTTTTTCTTAAGGGGGGATGTTAGGATATTTAGACAGTTAGGAGTTAGTTAAGACCAACTTATGTAATATATCCGTTAGGTAAAAGTGTGTTTCTTTAGTATGCATTTGTAAATATTCTATCCGATGGTCACGATATGTTCCAGACATAGAGTGATCTGACAGTTCAACTTCTCTTAGATCATACCTACTATTGATCTGTGGCTTAACACTCGATTGGTCTATGATCTCTATTTAAAGAGCATAGAGGGTCCTTAGCTAGTTGATCGATTATGAGAAGCTCATGTAACTTTCTTTATTTTGCATAATAAATTGCTCCAAGTAGCTATTTGGCTGGGGCCATGGACTGTTTCCCTCTCAAGGGTTTTAACCATGTGACAAACATCGGTGTGTTGATCTATGATCTATTTGTGTGAAGCGGTTGCTCAAGGTGTTCGGTCTTTTGGGAGTACCCTGTGTACCCGAACATTATTTTATCAAATTTCCTTAGGAGGCCCATTTTGAGTTGAAATTTCCTCTAATGCTTCTCATAGAAAGGATATTGTAATGTAATTCCTTTCCCAATAGGAACCGTTAATTTGCAATTTCTAGCTATATGTCCAAAATTGTTACAAGCACAAAATTTTCCCCAAAAAGAGTTGTTGATGTCTGCTTCACACATTAGATGTCTTGCTTTCATTTTGAGAGAGAGCCAATTTTTTACTGTAATCCTTTACAACTGTTCTCATGAGTGCATCAACATAACTTCTTTTATTTCCTTCTTTATTTATGAAGGAGTATTGTTCCGTCTCCTTTCCTTTGCCATAACCTAGTCTAGTTTTATTACTAGATGATCTTTGACAACTTAGGATGTCATCAATAGTTTTTGAACTTCTATTAAACTTTGATTGAAGGGATTCTTCATTTTTATTCTTTCTAAGAAAGAATAGTTCAGCTTCAAAATTTTCTAATTCTTTCTCTCTTTTTTTCAGTTGTTCTTCTAGATTTTTTTCAACCTTTTTGGCTTCTTGAAGATGATTTTTTAAGTCAGCAATAATTCTTTCTGCATCATTTGTTTCTCCTCAAATTATGTCATAGGAATTTTTTATTTTTTGTACATCCTTTTATACTTCCCTAATTCTTAAATAGCACTTACAAGTTCTGCTTCAAGATCTACCACACCTTCTACTTCTTCTTCAAGGATTTTTTTCTCTTCCCATGAATAAGACTTCAACATCTTCATCTTCACTAGACTCATTTGAGTAGTTATCATCCATGGAAGAAAAAGTGTTCTTTTTTTCTTCTTCTTAAAAATCCTTTTTTTCTTCTTTGAATCTTCAGGGAACTCATCATCATCTTCTTGTTTTGGATAAGGGAGTTTGGAAGCAAAGTGACCAATCCCCCCATAATTAAACCATTTTAATAGTAATTTCCCTTTCTACTTACCAGTACATCTCTTAATATTTTTAACAAGAAGTGCTTCTTCATCATTAGAATCTTTTGAGTGAATATTTGTTTTAGATTTCTTAGCTACCTTATATTCTTTAAAACATTCTTCCTTATTTGGAGAATTATCTTTACCAATACTCATTTCATAATCTATGAGGATCCCATATAGTTCTTCCATGGTGGGTTTTTCAAGATCTTCTCTATATTCTAAGGTGGAAATATTCAGATCTTAAATGATTGGAAACGAGGCTTAGTAACTTTTTAACTGTTTTTTTTCTTTCAATTATGCTCCTATCCCTTTAATTTCATTAAGGATTTCATTATTTTTCTCAAAGTATTCTAAAATGTTTTTTAGATTTTTTGGAGTTCGGTCCTTTTTACCTTGAGTCTCCTTCATAGATGGTCGACAAATTTTCCCATATTTCCTCCGTAGTTTTGTAATGCATCTCTTTGGGAAATAATTTTCAGGATAATCCAGTTAAGATTGCATTAACAACTTTAGCATTGAATCCAATTTTTTTTATTCTTTCAAGATCCATGGGAGGGGATTTTGGATATATATACCCTGTTTGTACAGACATCCAAACATCTATTCCAATAGACATTATATAAATTCTCATCCTAAGGATATAAAAAGAAAAATATTCTCCATTGAATATTGGAACCTTGGAGGATGTTTTTACTTGTTTATCCATAGTGATAAAAGATCTCTCTTCAAGTGTTTAATATTTTAGTGAAGATCCCTCTCTGATACCAATTGTTAGAAAAGCAAGTAATATTGAGAGGGGGGGTGAATCATTATTAATAAATCTATTTAAATTTTTATCACTTAAAAAAAAACCAACAATGAACACGGAACACACAGTATTATCATGGAACCCCAATTGGGAAAACCACCAATACTTCTTATTACTGGAAAATTATATTTACAAATAGTTTGCAAGCACCAACTTGTTGGCTTCACCAACACCCTAGTTTTTCAGCTACAACTGAAGGATGCAATAACACCCTATTTACTAGCAACAAGTGAAAGGAGGCTACGACCCCCTATAGGCTTGCAGCCTATTCTTGCGCCTCCCAACCACCCTTATATGATAATTCGACCTCTGACTTATGTACACCTTTAGATATTCCAATTGAATGTACAGAGACGATTGTTTGAAGGTTTAAATCTTTTCTTATATACCCTCATTCATGTCTCTTCATCTAACAATCATCTATATTCATTGTGACCCTTCACCAATCAATAAATCGTAAAATAACCTCTTCATTACAAAAACTGTGAATTAACAGTGTGATAATGCATCACTTTGACTCTGACAGAAATCCTTTTGCCATTACCTTTTCACAGCGACCTTTGCGCATTTATCTCTCCACAAACTGTCTTTATGCCTCCATAATTAACTTTCCGCACTAAACTTTTCGCATTTATCTTTCCGTAAGACATCTTTCCACAATTAACCTTCCACAACATTATTCTCTGTAATCGTCCTTTCTGTAATCTGTCAGAACTCCTTCCTTCCTTAATTGCGGGTTGTTGGATTTTCTTTCAACTTTTTTAAAATAGGCTTCCACATTTACCCTTTCCAAAATTTTCTTTCCACAATTTGCGAGAACTCCTTCATTCCGTAATTGTGGGTTGCGGGTTGTGGGGATGCATTTCAAATTTTTTGAAACTACTTCCACAATTCATCTCCTGCAAAACTTCTTCCGCAATTGTGTATTGTGGATTGCGGGTCTTATTTTCATAAATTCTCAAAAATGAATTCCGAAAATCTCTTTCGTAATAGTCTTCCCACATCTTTAACAAGCTTGCACCTTGGAATTGCATAAACTATTCTAGACCATTGATATTTCTCTCTCTTATGATCTGGGCTGTCCAAATCTTCACTTCATAGAAACTTAGCGTTATAATTCTTCCGACTCTGCTTAGCCAAATGTGTTATTTTGGCTCAATATTTTTGGACTATTTCATTAATGTTTCCTTATGATATTATGTTGAAAAAAAATCCAATTTAATTAACAGTATCAATTACATCATGCCCAAATCAATAAATAAATATATAAGAAGAAATAAATGAATGAAATACATTGATATAATGGGAAACAACGAAGCCCAGTGGGCTAAATCAAGTGGTTGAGTGTTGTAAGTTGTGAGAAGAAGTTGTTGGTCTCAAATCCCTAGGTGGAATTCATTGATATATAAGGGCCTCACTTGATGTCCCCATCAAGTTAGCTCAATAATCAAATTGAGGGGTGAGACCCCTTCCCCCCTGTGAATTATTCCCATGGACATAGTAGCCCCCTAAGGGGTTTATGAACCACACTTAAAAAAATGTTGATAGGAAACAATGAAAAAATGAGCAGGGTAAATATACTTTCCTTTTTATCTTTTAAACCACATGCTAAATCAATTTCCCTTTGCGTAAGTTCACCGTGATATTATTATTGATAACGATGTACTGTTTTAATCAATTTACTAACTCCTTCCCATGATAGGGTATCATCGAATCATGTACCATCGTTCTATCCATTCCTCCATGCAATCAATATTGTTTGCAATGTATAAATGTAGTGCATCCCACACGCGACCAACTATATGAAAAAATAACAATTAAGAATTGTAAATTAGCCATCATTAAAGGAAATTAAGTTTACCTTAAATATTAATGGAATAATAATTAAAATTACATGATTATTATATATATATACATATATGAAATTAAAAAATTCATTGCATAATAAACTAAATCTAAAAAATTCAATTACCTTTCACTTTCCTTGTTCTATTGTTCCCCAACATGACCTCCGCGTCAAATTTGCTGATGGAATTGACATGCAAAATGAGAGGCAAATTGATATTTTTTGCTAACTTTGGAAGATATTGACTAATGTACACAATGTATTGATATACCATATAACCCTCAGGACACACTCTTTTCTAACAAAATTATTCAATGAATTCAAATTCCTTTCCACCATCGACATTGACCTTGAGTTTACAGGTCCACACAATTCAATCTCCTCAACTTGGTGTATGAGATAGTTTTCTTGGGCATTGAAAAAATTTGGAGGTAAATACTTCTGCATTTCACACATTAGACAAGGAATCTCTCTCTTCCAATACCTAATATCTTCTTTATGGTTTTCTTTAGATGAAATCCACCTACAAATGATGCAAGAAAATAACAATGATCAACAAGATTGAGTCATATATAATAAAGTTCCAATATGTAAAGAAAAATATGTCAATAACCTAGGGAACAAAGAGAAAAAATATTTTCATGCATATTAATTGTTACTTACCTCATATATTTACCAACATCATATATACATTTTTTTATGTTGTCGTCAAAGCTATATAGGAGAGATAGAGGTAGAACATACTGTAGAAAAAAGAAAATAATTATTTAATGTTTCCAAATAAGAGACAACAATTAATAAAAAGATGTACTAAATGGAAACAATATACGTAAATAATTACCTTAATGAATGCATGTCAGTCATGAGTTTTAACACCAACAAAATCACATTTTTTCGTTAAGGTATTTTGTATGTTCGACGAAAACCCCGTCAGAAACCTTTTTTTGAATGACCTCTTGTATATCATTTCTTTGTTGCTCTGTCAATAACCATGGAAGACTAATATTTTGGTCCCCATCTCTGTCATTTGAAATAATTACACTTTGCAATGTGTGATTGGCTTCTGCAATGTCACTAGAAAATTTTCCAATTTTATCCTTTTTTCAGTCCTTCCATCTAATATCTGCCATATCATTTCTGTTACATTCTTACCAATATGCAATGTATCGAACAAGTGATATATTTGTAGGTGCTCGTAGTAAGGAAATCTATTGAATTGTATGGGATAAATCTCCATTCCTTGTGGAAACCCATTCATGCCTTAAATACATTCATTAAACATAAACAAAAACACATTAACAATAATTCCTGACAATACCGATGGTAGAGAAAATTTAGTAAAATTGTAAAAATTCATAATATTATATGTTTATATATGCTACATATACAATTTTCATGCCTCGACAATTTCTATTATATTCTAACTTCCATAGGTGACGTGTCATTCTTCGTGGTTTCTTTCCATTCTCTTCTTTACCATTGAATTTAATCTTCTCGGTATTTCGATACCTATGGTTCCTAGGGAGGAAGTTCCTGTACTCATTAAACACATCCTTTTCTAAACTTCTTGAATGACAATATTTTATCCTAGGACCATATATTGGACATGAAAATTTTCCATTTTTTTGAAGACCTGCAAGATATATGTATTAATGTTATAGCATCAAAATATTATTAATTAAAAAAATGCATGATATTTATGTTAAAAAAATATAATATTAACGATGTGCAACATAAAGTTACATACCACAAAAATGTGTTAACCCGGGAGCGTCATGAATTGTCCATGCAAGTAATCCATGGAACTGAAATTGGTTCTTCCCTATTGGTCTGGAGATGTCATACATAGTGATTCGATCCCATAACTTCAATAGCTCATCGATAAGAGGCTCAATATATACATTCATATTTTTAAATTGGTACTTACCCAATTGATCATTCAACTTACAATGCTATTTTTTTATATGTCCCACTATATAAAAGGTGTTCTCATGCAACAATTAAACAAATAAATTAATGAAATACTATAAATACTTTAAAAAAAGGCCTAGAATAATCATTTCCAACATTGTGTGCTCTCTCTTTATCGACATTCAAGGAGGAAGGTTATTGTTTATGACAAAAACAAGACACACTGAGTAACTAGTACGAAGCTCTCCAAATGGATTGAAACCATCAACTAGCAATGAAAGTCTAACATTACGAGGTTCATCTTTAAAAATTGGTCATTTTTCTTTGATGTTCTTCAAGACAGAACCATTTGTAGGCATTCGAAGAACACTGTTTGTGCCAGAAATTGTTTCTAAGGCCAGAGAAACAAGCTAACACACACTCAAATATAAAACTCAATGAAATCAAGGTTTAGGGTTTCTGCAATGTGTTTTTGGTTACAAACTTTGAGAACAGTCAGGGAATACATTCATAAGTAAAGCAACTACTAAATCATAAGCAATAGACAATGAAGATGCATGATATATATAAAAAGATCCAATCAAAAACAGCATTGAGGTTCATACATAAATAACAGGCATTACCAGCAAACACACATTAACCAACAATGAATCTGTCAATTTAAGCAAATAGACAAGAAGAAAAATGAAGCCAATACAAACAACTGAAGGGTAAAAGTCATGTATATCTCATAGTTTCATCAACCACTGCATACAAGAGCTATGTACCTTACTCATAAATAAATCTGAAAACCAACTGAGCTTGAAGACCTCCTGAAAGCTCCCAAAAATCGAACCCACAAAATGTCTTTCTAACTCCTCTAAATAGTAATCTTCTACAAAATCAGTTAGGTCACTAATCCTAACTGTCTCCATCGACTTACTAAGGTAAAGTAAAAAGTAAATTTTTACAAAATTACAAAATTGCTAAAAATAGCAAATCATTAACAAAAACTGTTTATCAAACAGATACATTAATTAAAGCATAACTGATTCAAAGCTCCTTCGCTGCTTCAGCAAGTAGTGCTATACCATCTAGGTTTTGAGACCTCTTCTTTTCTCTTTTATGTTTCTTTTCCATATCAGCTATCTTTTTCTGAAGGTCTTCATTCTCCTGCTGTAAACTTTCAACTGTCTTCTCTAGTTTTGTAGAATACCTGTCAGTAGCTTTCTTCCTTTTTAGCACCTCTTTAGACACTTCTGATAGCTCTAGGAAATGATGATGGACATCTTGCAACTCCTCTATAAGCCCCCTGTTGACTTTAAATAAACTATTATTAGTCTCTTATAATTGTTTTACCTGTTGCTTGTATTTCTGAACACTTTCCTGCAAGATTTCTTCATCAAAACTAGGGTTCTCTAGTACATTTGAATCCTGCATTAAAAAATATGAGAAATCAATAGGAATAATAGGCTCTTTTATAATTCCTGCTTTCCTGAGTATAGCTTCATCTTCTTCCTCCCACTCATGATTTTCAAGAGGACATGTTTTTGCCTTTTCTTCCTCCTGCTGTTTTAAGAGTTTATCTTTTATCTCAAAAATTATTGCAGATAATTTAGATGCAGGCTGACTTGTCCCTTTTTCAGACTGTGACAAGCTTTTTAACACTGCAGGTTGAGGAGAAGAAGGTTTAACAACTAGTTTTCCTTTGTTTTTGCTGTCTATCTTACCAACTTCTGTCTCTTCACTTGAAGTAGTATCAATTAAAATAGTCTCTTGTTTGGAATCCAATTTAGGATTAAGTATCTTCTTCATGTTCCATCTTAATTTATTGGTTGGCCTAGTTTTAGGCCTCCAATATGAAGTTATAGCCTTATTTTTCTTCTTATGAGGTTTAGCTTCTTTGATCTCTAAGGTGAGGAATTCTTCACAAGTTCCATTCCTGCCTTCTGGTTCATCAATGGGCTGTGACTGCTCTTCTTCTAGTAGATATCCCTCATCATCTGAGAGGATGTTGAGTGGACTTCTTGGTTTGGTTTGAACTTCATCTTCAGGTATAGCATCTTTTTCTTCAATAACAGTTTTAGTTTCTTCAAAATCTTCTGCAGGTACTGTGGGCTGTAGCAGCTGCTTTTGGTCTCCAAAGAGTGAATACTTGCCTTTACTGCTTGATGAAAATACTTTAGATTTAATCTCTTCTTCCATTTTCTCAGCTATTTTCTCAGTTTTGACCTCAAGCTTAGGTTTATGACCTAGCTTCTTCATCATCACGGTTCCTTTATCAGTTTTCCTCTTTTGCTGCTGTTCTTCCTTTTTGTCATGAATACCAGACCAAAATAGAAAAAAGTCCCAAGTTCTTCCCTCATGCTGCAACACAGTACTGATGATTAGCTTGATCAATCCATGATGAAAAATATACTGGGATGTGTGATCTTCATGCTATTTAACCCTACTAGACATTTTTTGTAGGCTCTTCAAAAAGAAGAAAGGCAGGTTCATTTTTTAGGCTCCCACCATATGTTGAAGGAATCTAAAGTGATACTTGAATACATATCCATACCTACCCTCACAAGTCACATAACTCTGCAGTATCCTGATTGGCTCAACCTACTCCTTCCTAAAATTCTGAATAGGAATACCTTTATTCCAGTCAGGAGTCACATCAGGTAACAGGTATCTCTGTGGTTCAAAATCAAAAGGTAATTTCTTGAACCAAGGCTCACCCTCATTACTAATCTCAGTGGCCTCTGCAATTAATTCTACAGTCAATTTGAATTTGAGAGCATCAAAGATGACCATATCATCTTTAAGACCCTGAGCAAACTTACAAGACACTTGTGCATTGTAGCTATCTATCTTCCTGAAGAAATTCAGCCAACCTGCCTGTTGGAACAACACAGAACAATCAAGGAGCTTCTCAATCCAGGTTAGTTCAGTGGGCTCAGCCCTATTGACTTTACCACTTTTACCACTCTTGCCCATCTTTTTCCTTCAGAAACTAGAAGCTGTCTGGTTTTAGGGTTCAGAGGATGCTTTATAAACTAGTTTTCTGTTTCTTCAAACTTCTTCACAATTTCCTGCACATTTCTGAACAGACCTGTTTATTTTAAAAAATAAAGTAAAACTTCTCAACAGGAGGACAATTTCACATCACCGAGGGATTCCATATTGCTTTGCCCTAACAATACAAACTAGGTCTGTGTATAGGTTAACTGTCAGTGTGATTCATGAACATCTCTGCACAATAAAGGTATTTTATGAATGAACTATGTTGTCACTTTGAGATTGATTGCAGACTGTTCATCTAACACTTATCTCTTTCAGCTCCTCAAATCCCTGCAACTTCCATCAGTTTCCAAAACAAAAAACCTCCACACATATCAATCTAGGTACTGCTGCAAATTGGTATTCGGTTTCCTCTGTATTGTTAAAGAAATTAGGTATTCTGCACATTATCTTTTTCCCCAACAAAGGCAATGTCCATTGCTCTCTGAAAGGTTGCTCCAGCATTCATCAGGCCAAAAGGCATCTTGTCATACATGAAGGTCCCCCAGGGGGTTGTAAAGGCTGTCTTTTCCTTGTCATCAGGGTGCATGGAAATCTAATTATACCCTGAGAATCCATCCACCATAGATATCCTATGAGCTCCAACCACTTGCTGCAAAACTTGTTCAATCTTGGGGAGATGATAGTTGTCTTCTAATGATGACCTATTAAGATTCCTGAAATCAACACACAGTCTTATCTCCACATTATTTTTCCTAACAGGTACAAGATTTTCAACCTAGGAAGAGTACCTAAGAGGCACTATTATCTTAGCATCCAGCAGCTTCTTTACTTCCTTTTCAATCACAGGAAACAAAGCTGGATTGATCCTTCTCAGTTTCTGTCGGAAAGGCTTCACATTAGGCTTCAATGGGACCTTATGCTGAATTATTGCTGTATCATAAGATCTTAAATCTTCATAAGACTAGGAAAACACATCCACATGTTCTTTCAAGATCTTGATATACCTGTTTTTTTTTTCAGCTGTCAGAGATTTAGAAATTTTTACCATTTTTGGATTTTCTGCAGTACCAATATTGCAGTCTTCTACATTGTCTTCTGAAGATTGGACTACTGGTTTAGAAGGTGTATCATCTTTGGTAAAAATTCTTTCTAAAGGCACTAAACCTTTAGGGATAAATTTACTCTTCAAATCAATGATCTTATGACCTGCAATCTCACCTTCAAGAAACTCATTTTCAGCAAATACATTTTCAGCAGACTCATCTTCAGCAGACTTATTATCCTGTCCTTCTTCCTCATCCTCATCCTGATCAATTTGGGCATTAGTAAACTCATATGTAAGCTCAAGAAATTTTTTGATTTCAATGTCATCTTCAAATACCCTCCAATGTTTCACATTGTCAGGTACGGAAGGTCTATATCTCACCTCAATAGGATACCTCAATTGAGTAGTTTTAGGAATTCTGAAATGTGTAGTAGCCAGAGCTAAAGAATCTGCAATTTCATTAAGATTCCTTGGAATATGAGTGATGTTAAATGCTATAAAATAATTATCTAGCATATCCCATACCTCATTTTGGTATACTTTCAGCAAACCCTGCTTTACTTGATAGTTGTTCTTCACCTGTTGAATAACCAACTCGGAGTCGCCATATGCAGAAACTTGCTGAATGCCTAAGTATTTAGCAGCTTTCAGTCCCAGTAGCAGAGCTTCATACTCAGCAGTATTGTTAGTGGTAACAAACTCCAGCTTATACATGAGTTTCACTATCTCACCTCCAAGAGAAATGAGTAAGACTCCAGCTCCAGCACCCTCTTTGCACGAGGATCCATCAAAATACAATTCCCACAGCTGATCTTCTTCTTCTCTGCAATGTCTCACTGGTTTTTCTTTTTCAACTTGCAAGAGGCCAACAGAATTATCTTCATCACTGAAATTCAACATGCAGGTCCCTAGATCTTTGTCAACAGCATATAGGGGATGATTAGTGGGGTTTTTGTCATCTGTGACTATGTAAGCAAACTGTAGCTCTCTGTATAGTCTTCTAGTTTCTCCACCAAACACAGAAATGGTAGCATAAGAGAGGTCCATCTGTAAGGTTCCTCCAACCTTCTTAGCCCATGACCTAGACAGAAGTAGACCAAACTTCGGGGTAATATCAGCCACCACAACATCCATTATTACACTTTTCATAGGTAACTGAGCAAGACTAACTACCATATCTTTTATTACTCCCAGACACTTAACTGATCGGGAGTCAAAGGCATATAGGTCATGGTAGGGCTTGGTAATCCTCAGACCTAAGGCTTCCATAACAGCTTTGGGCATCAAATTGTGAGAGGCTCCTGAGTCTAATAGACAATTGTGAATCATTTGGTCATGGACATTCAAGGTGACATAAAAAGGAGGTGAAGCACTAGCCTCATTTTCAGTTTTTTCAGCTAGGGCTGACCCAATGAATATTTTTGGACTTTCTTCTTGCAAATTAACAGTGTCTGAAACAGGCTGATTATTGGCTAAATTCATCACTTTCAGGACTGTCTGTTTATATGAGGGATTCTTTATTAATTCAGTCAAAGGAACAAGAATTTTCAGCTTCCCTATTTCATTCTCCAAACTAAAACTTTGAGCAAATTTATTTACCTCTTCAATTTCAGAATTCTTCTTAGATTTTTTTTGCAGATTGCTTCTTCTGTATGACAGGATCAGGTACTTGTTTAGCAGGAACAAGTGCAGCAGGAACAGGTACAGTAGGAACAGGTGCAGCTGGAACTAGTGCTTTCTTCTTTGGAATTTAGACCACTTGCTTTGGACCTGATCTGAGATTGATAGTCTTTTTATGTTCATTCTATTGAGCAGCAGCATTTACAGCAGTTTTCTCAAATTCCAAATCATCTTCAACTTCATACATGTCAGCATCATAATACTCAGCATTCAGAAAATCTTCTTCAGTAACAAAACCTGTAGACAAACCATCTCCAAAGTGATTCATATCCTGATCAGTCTCAGTCTCTTCAAAGAGCAGTTGTCCATCAACTTCTTCTTCATCAGCTACATTATTTTGAAAAGGTGGAGGTACTCTCTGCTCCTCATTCTCTCTCCTTTCTCGCTGGATGTCATTATTTCTACGCTCTCTTGGTATAAATCTAGGAGCAAACTGCCTCCTAAACTGATTCTGGTTATTTGGGTTCCTTTCAGCTTCTGGAGCAGGTTTGGCAGAATTCTTTTCAAGCTCTAACTTATTCAGTTTGGTAGTAAGAATCTTCACTAGCTTAGCCATCTCATCTATCTTGGCTTCAGCAGACTGAGGTGAAGTACTTGTTGAAACAGCCTCCTTCTTTCCCTTCCTTTCATACAGCTGTTGAGGTGTTTCTTTCTTAAGTCTGTTTGAAGCCAGCAAATTGGACTCAACCTCCAATGCTAAATCTTGCATGTTCAACAAGGTGATAGGTATTGTTTCCCTCAACAATAGAGAAAATTCATGGTCAAATGCATTGGCATAAGTAAGCTTAGCTGATGTTTCAGTAGGTTTAATTTCTGTCGGAATCCTACTATACATTTTGTTAAACCTTTTGGAGAAATCAGCCACAGTCTCATCTTTATTTCTTCTGAGAGCTCCAAATTCAGCTATATAGTAAGTGTGATCCTTTGTGTCTCCCCATTGCCTCAGGAAAAGATCTTGGAGTTCTTCAATTATGGTGATTGAGTTGGCAGGAAAGTCTCTAAACCACTTTCTTACATCCCCATCAAGACTCTGAACAAATACTCTCATCCATACATCTTTGATCTCAACGTTCTGATTGTCTGCATAACTCAAGAAAGCCTCCCAATGTTCTTCAGCAGTGGTCTCTCCCTGGCCATTGAACCTAGGCATATATTTCTGGTAATCGCCTCCAGGAAAAGCATGCAAAGGCTAGGGTAAGACTAATGGTGCATACATTGCTGCAACCATCCTGTCCATCATATCCATGGGTGGGTTTTGAGCTTCCGTTTTGGACTGTGGTTTCGAAGATGAGGAAGTTTGACTAGAACTTGCTAGGAAAGGGCTCTTTCCTACTTTCAGCTGGAAAAGGGGTATTTTACCAGGAGAAACAGTCTTGGCTTTCAAAAAGGTTTCAAGATTGGTAAAAACTTGAAAATTACTCTCAGGAATGGTAGGTTTTATCCAAGGTGAGATTTCAGCTGAATGTAATGAAACACCCAACTATTCAGGATCACACAAGGCTGGTAAAGATTGGGACCTTCTGAGTTTTTTCACTGTTTTTAAGATTTGTTCAGGGTCTGAAACCCCTGAATGTAACGGTGAAATAGGTCTGCTCCGGGTTCCCACTCCTCTAGAAGCCAGTGTGTCAAAATTTGGTGAAAATAGCCTTCAAAGATACTGGTTCAAGTCCACCTCTCAAACCAGGAAAACTGATAAGTATCCTAGGGAAGATATGCTTCAGCTTCGTCCCCGGCAATGGCGCCAAATATGTTTGTGCCAGAAATTGTTTCTAAGGACAGAGAAACAAGATAACACACACTCAAATATAAAACTCAATGAAATCAATGTTTAGGGTTTCTGCAATGTGTTTTTGGTTATGAACTTTGAGAACAGTCAGGGAATACATTCATAAGTAAAGAAACTACTAAATCATAAGCAATAGACAATGAAGATGCATGATATATATAACAAGATCCAATCAAAAACAACATTGAGGTTCATACATAAATAACAGGCATTACCAGCAAACACACATTAACCAGCAATGAATCTGTCAATTTAAGCAAATAGACAAGAAGAAAAATGAAGACAATACAAACAACTGAAGGATAAAAGTCATGTATATCTCATAGTTTCATCAACCACTGCATACAAGAGCTATGTACCTTACTCATAAACAAGTCTGAAAACCAACTGAGCTTGAAGACCTCCTAAAAGCTCCCAAAAATCGAACCCACAAAATGTCTTTCTAACTCCTCTAAATAGTAATCTTCTACAAAATTAGTTAGGTCACTAATCCTAACTATCTCCATCGACTTACTAAGGTAAAGTAAAAAGTACATTTTTACAAAATTACAAAATTGCTAAAAATAGCAAATCATTAACAAAAACTGTTTATCAAATAGATACATTAATTAAAGCATAACTGATTCAAAGCTCCTTCGCTGCTTCAGCAAGTAGTGCTATACCATCTAGGTTTTGAGACCTCCTCTTTGCTCTTTTATGTTTCTTTTCCATATCAGCTATCTTTTTCTGAAGGTCTTCATTCTCCTATTGTAAACTTTCAACTGTCTTCTCTAGCTTTGTAGAATACCTGTCAGTAGCTTTCTTCCTTTTTAGCACCTCTTTAGACACTTCTGATAGCTCTAGGAAATGATGATGGACATCTTGCAACTCCTCTATAAGCCCCCTGTTGACTTTAAATAAACTATCATTAGTCTCTTGTAATTGTTTTACCTGTTGCTTGTATTTCTGAACACTTTCCTGCAAGCTTTCTTCATCAAAACTAGGGTTCTCTAGTACATTTGCATCCTGCATTAAAAAATTTGAGAAATCAATAGGAATAATAGGCTCTTTTATAATTCCTGCTTGCCTGAGTATAGCTTCATATTCTTCCTCCCACTCCTGATTTTCAAGAGGACATGCTTTTGCCTTTTCTTCTTCCTGTTGTTTTAAGAGTTTATCTTTTGTCTCAAAAATTATTCCAGATAATTTAGATGCAGGCTGACTTGTCCCTTTTTCAGACTGTGACAATCTTTTTAACATTGCAGGTTGAGGAGAAGAAGGTTTAACAACTGGTTTTCCTTTGTTTTTGCTGTCTATCTTACCAACTTCTGTCTCTTCACTTGAAGTAGTATCAATTAAAACAGTCTCTTGTTTGGAATCCAATTTAGGATTAAGTATCTTCTTCATGTTCCATCTTAATTTATTGGTTGGCCTAGTTTTAGGCCTCCAATATGAAGTTACAACATTCTTTTTCTTCTTATGAGGTTTAGCTGCTTTGATGTCTGAGGTGAGGAATTCTTCACAAGTTCCATGCCTGCCTTCTGGTTCATCAATGGGCTGTGACTGCTCTTCTTCTAGTATATATCCCTCATCATCTGAGAGGATGGTGAGTGGACTTCTTGGTTTGGTTTGAACTTCATCTTCAGGTATAGCAGCTTTTTCTTCAATAACAGTTTTAGTTTCTTCAGAATCTTCTACAGGTACTGTGGGCTGTAGCAGCTGCTTTTGGTCTCCAAAGAGTGAATACTTGCCTTTACTGCTTGCTGAAAATACTTTATATTTAATCTCTTCTTCCATCTGCTCAGCTATTTTCTCAGTTTTGACCTCAAGCTTAGGTTTATGACCTAGCTTCTTCATCATCACAGTTCCTTTATCAGTTTGCCTCTTTGGCTGCTGTTCTTCCTTTTTGACATGAATACCAGACCAAAATAGAAAAAAGTCCCAAGTTCTTCCCTCATGCTGCAACACAGTACTGATGATTAGCTTGATCAATCCATGATGAAAAATTGACTGGGATGTGTGATCTTCGTGCTGTTTAACCCTACTGTACATTTTCTGCAGGCTCTTCAAAAAGAAGAAAGGCAAGTTCATTTTTGAGGCTCCCACCATATGTTGAAGGAATCTAAAGTGATACTTGAATACATATCCATACCTACCCTCACAAGTCACATAACTCTGCAGTATCCTGATTGGCTCAACCCACTCCTTCCTGAAATTCTGAATAGGAATACCTTTATTCCAGTCAGGAGTCACATCAGGTAACAGGTATCTTTGTGGCTCAAAATCAAAAGGTAATTTCTTGAACCAAGGCTCACCCTCATTACTAATCTCAGTGGCCTCTGCAATTAATTCTACAGTCAATTTGAATTTGAGAGCATCAAAGATGACCATATCATCTTTAAGACCCTGAGCAAACTTACAAGACACTTGTGCATTGTAGCTATCTATCTTCCTGAAGAAATTCAGCCAACCTGCCTGTTGGAACAACTCAGCACAATCAAGGAGCTTCTCAATCCAGGTTAATTCAGTGGGCTCAGCCCTATTGAATTTACCACTTTTACCACTCTTGCCCATCTTTTTCCTTCAGAAACTAGAAGCTGTCTGGTTTTAGGGTTCAGAGGATGCTTTATAAACTGGTTTTCTGTTTCTTCAAACTTCTTCACAATTTCCTGCACATTTCTGAACAGACCTGTTTATTTTAAAAAATAAAGTAAAACTTCTTGACAGGAGGACAATTTCACATCACCGAGGGCTTCCATATTGCTTTGCGCTAACAATACAAACTAGGTCTGTGTATAGGTTAACTGTCAGCGTGATTCATGAACATCTCTGCACAATAAAGGTATTTTATGAATGAACTCTGTTGTCACTTTGAGATTGATTGTAGACTGTTCATCTAACACTTATCTCTTTCAGCTCATCAAATCCCTGCAACTTCCATCAGTTTCCAAAACAAAAAACCTCCACACATATCAATCTAGGTACTGCTACAAATTGGTATTCGGTTTCCTCTGTATTGTTAAAGAAATTAGGTATTCTGCACATTATTCAATCATCCAAGGGATTCTCCTCGAACCCTTTGTATCAATTCCAACCTCATTCTTCAAAACCATTGACTTTGCATATGTGACAACAATTCATTGGCTTCTTAGTCTACTGAAGACCACCTGTGTGAGGGGTGAATAAAACCAAAACATTCTGTAATATGTGTACATGATGCTTCCTGTAGCATTAGTCTCAAAAATGGAACTAGGTCTGCCAACAATCTTGATTAGTCAACTCATTAAACCCAATGTTTATCAGTATCAGAGCTTTTGGTGTGAATTTGAGGGCTTAAACATTAACAACTTTCACCTCAGATTATTTTGAACTTCAAAGACTGGATGCTTCAATCCTAGGTCTATTTTTCAATGCTCTGTTTCAACAAAACTCCTCAAAATGACTCAGATAGCTATTTCTTTGGCTAAGATATCATTTAAAAGCATACTCCATCCTCTCCATCAATCAATTTTATAGAAAGAACTCCACCGGAAAAAACCCTAAATTGATGGACACTTCTTGGTAACCGAGAGATACCTGCTTTATGTTCTGCAATAGTTGATTTAAGTTCGATTCCGAGCTGTTAAATGCTTCTACTTGAGTGTACAGATGTCTTTCTATGATCACTTTGACTAGAGGTAACGAAATTGCAAAGCCCTAGTTTCCCGTCAGTCTTCAATACCTTGCTTCTATTTTGCAGCGACAGAATCCATTTTTTAAGCGGTTAAGTTTACTCCATGAACCTTCTTTTCCTCTGACAGTGCATGTGAAAGGAAAATCATGCCACATTAGACTGATATTTACTGCTAACTGTCAAACCAACCCGCATTATGAGCAATGATGGCCATGATTTGTTTTACGATTTAAAACCACCTGGAATCATGTTAAAACTGAAGCTAACACGTATCAAACAGATCACCATATGAGATTAGTCACCCACAAATTGAAATCATGACAAGAATTTGCTTGAAAATCAGAAAATAAGAGGGCCGCGATATTCTTGTAGTGCGCCCTTTGTAATTTTCTGCTCCAGCGCTACAAGAATATCCTTGGTGCTATTTTTTCGCTCCTTTTCAGCTTTTTGATATTTTGTATAAGGTTTTAAAAGTTGCTTGAGTGTAGGTATGCTCAAAATATGCCTTATGAGTCCACCATTTGATAAAATAAATTTTAAAAACCCTTGATCAAAAACCAACCTATGGTTTAAAATTCAAAATTTCTAAAGCAATCTCAAAATTTCAAATAAACACTAGACAAAAATTTCCAAAAGGAGGGTAAAATCAAAATTAAAGTAAATGAAAGCTTTGAAAGAAAATATAAATAAAACCTAAATTGGAGAAGTCAAACCAAAATTGAAGAAAACATTTACTGACTTAACAAACACCATCTTCAATTTTTTTCTTTGCATGGTAATTGTAATGCCCCATATTGCGATTAGGCTTATTTAGGAGTTAGATGCACTGCACTTTATTGGTTAATACCTTGTGGACCTTGCTCAGCTCAGTAACTTTATTTACAATCTGATGGGACCAAGATTATGATGTTACTATATTTATTATGGCATTGTGATTATGATGTTACTATGTTTATGATCCCAAAATGATTATTATGTTTCTATGTGTATGCGGTTATGATGTGTTTATTATCATAGGATTACTTTATTTTATGATGATAGTATATGTTGAAATGTTTTAATTTATCAAATGTGAAGTATATGATGCGGTACATGGATACCATGTTACGGTGTGACCAATTGAATTATTATATGTCATGTGTACCTATGATGAATTAGATTATTACATGAAATAATGATGAAGGTGATGATGTGATTAATTCATTATCAAGTGACATGACTTGTTATACACGTGTATTTGTGAAGTGCTAACCCATAGGACATTGGAGCTACGTAATAGTTGAATACTTGATAATATGTGGAATAGTGACTTGTTAATAAGTAACCCTTAGCGACCAAAATGATGATACAATGACACAATCGAATAATCCTGATAGCAACAAAGTACGGTTTCTATAGGGTATAGACCCAAGATGTTAAGAGGGATGGATGTATTACCCACTCTATGTCACTATGATACACGGGGTCATGGGAGGGAAGTGCTGATACATGCTCCCCAAGTTGTTGTGATGAAAATGGTCGGATTCCTGCTAGGAGAGGCTACATGCGCTAGGTTATCCGTTGATACCATTCTCGGGTTATATGTGGTCAAGCCAGTATAGATGGCATGCAATTTGTACTAGAAGAGGAAGGATAGGGGGGATGTAGAAATAGGTTAGGATGGGAGGATATGTTAGTTAATATTGTGAGAGTGGGTATTCCTTGATATTGAGTTAATGGTAGTAGGTACGCCTCCACATGCTTGATTAATTAAACTAAATATACACAGAAAGATAAGGATATGAATCCTAAGGGGTTAACTGTTAATCAACTGAGGACGCTAAGATAATTATGTTATATTTATGTATGTGTTCTACTTGCATGTATGAGTATTATTAGTAAATAACTGGTATTCCTAGGCGATATTATGTTTTCTTACAGTACATTTCTGACCTATGCATGTGTTGGCCATGCATGCACACTTTTCACATGTATGCTAGTATCAATATACAAATAAGTAACAGGTTGAATAATCGTATAAGTTGTAGTAGGAAAATAACATAATTATGTATTTATCAAATTCATATAATGGATGTTTAGTTGTTGGATATTTGTAAGAATAAATCAATTAAACTATTAATTAATGGTATGTAAAATTGGTAATAAACAATTAAAAGAATTGAAATCAATATGAAGTATTGTTCATTAACTTTGGAAAGTTGTACTGTTTAATTATTAATCGTGATTAAGTAAACCGCTAAATGTACCCCAAGTATTCATAAAGGTGTACTAGATTATTGCTAGGGTACTTAGCAATTAAACAAATAAATATTGATATTAGTATTTACCCCCAATTATTATTGTTTATTATTATTATTATTATCATTGTTCTTTTTTCTAAATAAAGTTGAATTACTTAAAAAAAACATGACATGGAAGTTCCAAAATTTTGGCCACTGACAGCCCACCCAGTCCCAATCGTTTCCCTATTACAGTCATCCATCACCATACCCAACCTTCCCAAAAGAGGGAGAGCTCCAATTGTGCAGAGCTCAATCCAATAATTACATCCAGTAGTTATAGTCGACCAAACTTAACAAGACTAAATAAAAACACCTAAATCTATTCATAGAGGCAAGAGGAATTTAAAAATCCCCACATAAAGGATTAGGCAGAGCTCGCCTCCTGAAACAAGGCCGGGGGTCCTCGTAGGGGCACCCCACCTACTACACAGAACTATCCTTGCTTTTAGAAGGAGCACCATATTTCTCAGTTCCTCGCCCCCAAGCACGTCGGTTAGAGCCTCCAACCATTCGATTCTCCATCCCTCGATGATGCAGAGCTATGCGTAGGCATGAGGATATATAGTCCACTTTACGGTGCATGAGGTGTCAGTCTGTGTTGAGAGCATCGATACTCCTAAGGATATCCTGACTCTCTTCATTGTGTTCTTTCCAGGATCTAGATGGCTCCACGTCCCCCTCCTTTTTTCCCACAACCTCCTCCATCTTTGCCTCCAGCTTTGCTTCTGTGTTGAGAGATGAATGGGTGACCAAGTTCATAATTACCTAGTAAAGCATGATGAGATGGTCATGGGCCAAGGCTCTACTATCCATCGTACCCAGGTTTGCAACCCATCCCTCAAACTCTCCCTAGACAACCTCAATGGGAATGGACTTAACTTGTTCCCAAAGAACCTTCTCCACCCCCTCTATTGCCTAGCGAGCCATAAGTGAGATGTGGTTTTTGAATAATTCCACCACTACCTGGGCCTACTTCTATTCCCAATTCACAGAGTCCTTGCCCCTTCGAGCCACACTCTTCCCCTTATCCTTGCTTATGGCTTGTGCATTACTACTTCTAGGCTTTCCTAGGACACCTCGCGGAGGAGCCATCTCCCTCTCCGTGGTCACTCCCTACACTAGATTTATTTTAAAGTCTCTCAGACACTCACCACAACCTACACTTACCAACCCAACACCTCTATTCCACAGAACTCGAATGAATATCCTTGCATCCTCATCGTTATAATTAAGTGGGGGGTTGTTGGTTGATTTAATAGTTATGTAGTGAAACAAGATTTCCATCATCATTCCTTTCGTCACTCCTAAATATCCTACGTACTAAGAATCTGTCCCAGCTTCCCTCTCAATCCCTCTCCTGTACCGCAGATTAATGCTTGAAGGACTAGCCCAGATTACCATGATCTCTGTTTGCATGTCTACGCATGTTGATGGGCTGGGTCTGCGGAGGGTTATTGATTCCTCCTATCCCTTTCTTGATCCTCCATCATATCCTTTATCACCTGTCCTCCTATACCAGCATTATGAACTGCCAGCTGTCAGCACCTTGGAGCCCATTTCTCTGCATCAAAATATTCCAGTCGTCCCATCCTACAGGTCTCACCATTGTTGGCTCCCACATTTTCCAGCATGTCTTCCACCTTGTTTGCCTCCCTTCTGACATGGTGAAAGGAGACCGTTGGGTGATCCATGACAAGGTTGCAAAGGGTGTCCAACTTGCTGGCTAGGTGCTAGCAAGATGAGACATTCTCCGTTGTTCTGCCATTTCTGAGCTTCTTGGCCATTTTAATGAGGATGTTCGAGTCCCCTTCCACCATTGTTGGGATCCACCCTCTCTTGATCATCAATTTGAGGCCATGTAGCACACCTTCCAGTTCGGGAAAGTTTTTTGTGTCAGCACCTATCGAGCCATAGAATATTTGAATAATTTCTCCTCCTGAGTTTCTATAGACCCCCCAAAAGCCTGCTTTACTGGGGATTTCGTTCATCGCACCATCAAAGTTTATCTTGTAAACCATATGGGGAGGGGGATACCATGAATTCAGACTCGATACTCTGTAGATCTTGGCCCTTTGGTGTAGAAAATTAAGGGTTCCCTTATTCAATCCACATTCCTCCGTAATTCTCTTTTTTGGTCCTGAGAAATATTTGTCTTCATCATTGCATTTCATGTTACGTATAGTTTCCATCAGGTTCGAGGTTAGAGTCTTCTACACCTCCTCTGAGGATTGTTTCTTGTTACAGAAAAATTTGTTTTTTTCTCTCTTTTCATACAACCCACATCATACTTCCTAGGAAGGCCTACCACAAGGTACAGAAAATGTGGTTTTTGAAAATTTTGGGTTTCCAATCCCTTATGGTTTGGCCCGGGTCCCCTCTTCTCATGTTTCTCTTCAGGAAGGCTTTCACACATGTGTCCCATAATTCCAAAGAGAAGGGGTAGGTTTCAAGTAGTTGATTCATGCTTTCTTCCTGGAAGGCACACAGGAAACACCGCGTTGAACCTTGGATTCCTCTACGTCTCAGGTTCCCCCCTTCAATATCCTATGTCTAACCACCAGCAAACAAAAGGTGGCCAATTTTGGCCATGGATTGGTCATCCATAAATTCTTCAAAATCTCTTCATCCTCTTCCTAAGTCCTAATTCTGATGTTGTAGGCTTATTTTATGCTGAATGAACCTTTTTGAGAGTATCCCCACAAGAGAATATCATCCACATCTTTGAGCAGAATGCATTGCTCCTGGAGCTCGCTTGAGAAAGTTCTGATATCTTCTTCCAATACCCGATCATCTCATCTATTCGGGATTACCCATCTGTGTTGATATTCCTAGATTCCTACCTCCCAATATTGTTGACCTTTATTTTTCCTTCCTCTATTCCTCTGTTTTGTATGTGTTTCTAGCAAGGATCACTCCCTAGTTTTGGATGCTGGTTCCACGAGTCATCCTAAAAGTTGGTGTAGTTCCCTTCCTTAAATTCCTAAAAGTTGTGTTCCTATATTATTTTTCGGCCTGCTAGAGCCTTTTTCCAAATGTGAGATCCTTAAGGATCCACATTGTATCGTATCAAGTGGGATCTAGGCTGGTCCCTTATGTATTTTATATGCAAAATATTAGCCCATGGCTCCTTTGTGTAATTGCACCATCTCCACCATATTTTGGTTCCCTGGAATTCCCCCATTAATTCAGGGTCATGAAGGCCCAAGCCCCATTTTTCCTTGGTACTGCACACATTTTCCCAATTGACCATAGAGAATTTGGCCTTAGCTTCCCTTCGTTCCCACAGAAAACTCTGATGGATGCTCCTTATCTCGTTTAAGATTGACTTTGGGGCAGAGAGGATAGAGAAGAGGTACACCGGCATGGCCTGGAGGACCGACTTGACTAGCACTAACTTTCTTGGTAAGTTCAGGGGCTTGAGGGTCCAACTTGCAAATCTAGCCTTGATACTATCTAGGAGATTCTTCCAAGAAGCACTCCTCATTGTACCCTTCCCCAAAGGGACCCCCAAATAATTGGAAGGAAATGTTCCTTTGGTGAAACCCAAAATCCTACTAATGTTTATTTGAGTAGCGATAGGAGTGTTAAATAAAAATACCTCAGATTTCTCTGCGTTGAATGAAATCCCCAACACTTTAGGAAAGAGTGTTAGGCTTGATTTGAAGGCACAATCCTCTTGGACTGAAGGGTGCCTGGCATAAGCATCGTGTCATTCACAAATTTCTGGTGAGTTTTCTTTTCCATGCCTTCATGGAGGGAAAGACACCTGATTCTTACCCTTTCCACCTAATCTTGGATGAGCTTTCTCAGCCCCTCCAATGCCAAGATAAAGAGAAAACGAGAGAGAGGATGACCCTGTCTGATCCCCCTAGTTGGTGTGAAAATCTTGGTCGGGGAGCCATTCACAAGGATGGAAAAGAAAGGAGAGGTGATCAAGGACATGACCCATTCTACCCACTCTAGGTTGAAGCCATGCGCCCTCCGAATCTTCTCAATATATTGGAAGCTAAGTTTGTCATAGGCCTTCGATATGTCCATCTTAATGAGCATTCCGGGCTGTTTAGTGCATTTCAAAGAATGGATAGTCTCATGGACCACAATGATACCATCTAGGATCTGTCTGCCTTCAATGAAGCCATATTGATCTAGACTAATCAGACCTGGGAGGAGGGGATTTAATATATTCTCAATCACTTTGGTTTTCATATTGTATATCACATTGCAAAGTGCTATGGGTCTAAACTTACCTGGCGAGTCCACACCCTCTCCTTTTGGAATTAATGATAGGAAGGTCACATTTATTTCTTTGAGCACCCCACACTTACTTTTGGATTCCTCCACAATGTCCCATACTTCCTCCTTGATCATGTCCCAAAAGAAGTGAAAGAAGTTGGTTGTGAAGCCATCCGAACCAGGGGGCTTCCCCTAGGACATCTAGTTGATTGCCTCCTCCACCTCCTGCATGGAGATATGTTTATAGAGAATCTCATTGTCTTCCCTAGAAACAGTCATGGGAATAAGAGCAGTGATCCTATCAATGTCCTGTCCCCTAGAATTGTTTTCCTTGGTCATAATTTCCTTAAAATAGCTGGTCAGATCCTCCTCAACCACTTCCATATTTTCCACTCCATTCCCATTGGTCCTTTTTTATTATGTGGATCTTTGCATTTATCCTATTATGGACCACCCATTTATGGAAGAATTTGGTATTTCTTTCCCCCTCCTACAATCATTTAACCCAGTACTTCTGCTTCCATTATATATCTTCCTGCCTTTCTCTAGCATTTAGCTGGGAGAGGAGGTCCTTCTCCTTTTATTTCATCTCCACATCCCACCCAGTATCCATCCCTTTCTGCTAGAGGAGGTCGATTTCATGGATGAGCCTCTTCTTATCTTCAAATATATTTCCAAAGTCTTCCTTATTCCATGTGTGGATCCTAGGTTTTAGAGCCTTGAGTGTCTACTAGAAGTTGTACATTCGTGTCCCCCCCGGGTTGTCCAGCTCCTTCCACCATTGTTCTACTGTCGCATTGAATTCCTTGTCCCATCCCAATTAAGGAAGATTGGCTAGTGATAAGAGCATGCCATGGGGAGTACACTTTCCCTAATTTCCCCTGATCCCCTTACAATATTTTCTTACACTAGGAATATATATAACTGGGAAATGACAAGGTCCCTCCCCTCTTGTTATTCCATGTGAACCATCCATCTCCTGTCTCTAGATCCACGAGGAATCTAAGGGATAATATATCCCTGAATTCCTCTTGGTATTTTTCCAGTATCCTCATTCCCCCTTTATTTTCCCTGATATTAGTGATCAGGTTGAATTCACCTCCCACGATCCACTTTCCTTCCTAGTCTGTGACACTTAGCCACCTCAGGTGGTGCACAAAGGCCTATTTCTGAGGAAAGGCACTCAGCCCATATATGTTTACCACCCTCCTAGTGATCCCAGATCCTAAGATCTTGAATTCTAACATCATGGATAAGTGAATGGCTCATCATTCTGAGAGATCCACCGCCCTCAGCTTTCATAGGATGGAAATCCCCCCCCCCCCAATTCCTTCTACATATGTTTCCATGACACTACTACCCTTCCAAATTTGTTTTCCTACTTTCATTAGGGTTTTGTATCTACATTTGGTTTCTTGAAGAAAGAGGATGTCGGGTTTTTCCTGATTAATCTTCCTAGCTAAGGTATTAATCTTTCTTGGGTGATTTCACCCCCTAATATTCCATGAAACTATCTTCATTGGGTAACCTTACTTACTTCATAAAAGGCCTCCCTGATTGTCGGGTACTGGCCTGATTCGATCTACTTAACTCCAATTTCTGTAATCCTATGCTTGTTCGTCTTCTGTCCTCTCTTCTATTCTTCCTCTAGATATTTCCTCTTGCTCAGTTTCTAAGGCTCCAAACTGATCCCCATATCCTGATGCACTTTGGAGCTAATGATGGATTTCTGGAGGAGTTCAATATGTTCCCAAGAGACATACCCCTTTCCCTCCTTCGTACATTCCTTTCACGTGCATCCATATCCATATCTCTTAACTCCATTTCCTCAGCTTGAACTTCCTCCATGATATCCGACATGCTATTTTCATTCTTTTCCTCCACCAAACCCTAGTCTCAGCTTCATGAGTATTGTTCTGCCCTTATTTTTTCTCTCCCTTCGCTTTACATTTGTCTTCTTCCTCTAATATCTTGAATGGGTTTGTGCTTTCAAGGGATTTTTCTACCGTTTCCTTTTCCCCTTTTTGTTCGCCATTGCTCTTACCCCATCTTATTCTTTTCACCTGTGTGAATCCTTCATTGGCTCGCCTCTCTCCTTCTTGATCTGATATTACCTTCTTGGGTTTCTTTTGGGTAGTTCCTCCCAAAGTGGCCATACTCATGGCAGATTCTCCATGGAAAATGATGTTGTTCATAGTCTATCTGTTGGATGCACTCCTGGTCTTCCCAGTATAAGCTTAATGCCTCTGAGAGATCCTTTGTCAGATCCATGTAGATGAATATGTGAGTATATGCTGTGTACCTCTATAGTCTCATTTTCTCTTACACCTTCACAAATTCATCGATTGTGTTGCCAATGTCTCTTAAGATTCCCATATCCCAATATTCCCCTGGGAGGTTGACCAATCTGATCCATACCACGCCCAACTGTCAGATCCTCCATTTTTGGGTAGAAGCGTTCCTTCCATGGTTTGAGATATAGCCCTACTGAGAAGAAGAAGTAGCCCCCCCCCCCCCCTCCAAGACTCTATCTCTATCCTTCTGATTGAAAACAATTATGGTGAAGAAACCATTTTATCCTATCTAGAGATCATAATGGCCCTTCGGTTTCCATGTGCCATGGATCCACCAGACCAGATCTTTCTCCTTGGGCCAAACCCCTACAAAATTTCTGATTAGTACTTTTTCATTCCACATCTGAATTTTCCCTCGGATCACATCCGATCAGATCTGGATTGTTGGGATAGTCTAATCCTTCGGGAGGCATCCCCCCTAGCCCGATCTCCCCCCCGTTCCTTACCCATCTTTCCCTCCTTCCAGGTTTCCCATGCCGTCATTGCACCCCTCATGAGCGGGGCTCTGGGAGGTTGCAGCCGCCATGGATTGATTAGGAGTTTTGCAGCCCCCTCCCCTAGCCAAAACGCGCACACGGTGCCCCCTCCTACTAAATCCAGATCCTCTCCGATCTACATGAAACTACTCTCTCCGCTCCAAAACATTTTCCAAATAATTCTCATAGTCTATGTCAAAATAAGGTTCATAAGGTCGTTGTTTCCTCATTATTATTATCATTGTCATTAATTATTATTATTATTAGTTTATAATTAAACTACATTAATTTATTATTATTACTTTATTGTTTAATACATTGTGGCCCTTTCTCAGCTCAGTAAATTTACTTACGATGTGTTGGGACCAAGATTATGATGTTACTATGTCTATGATGCCACCATGATTATTATGTTGCTATGTTTATGCTATTATGATGTGTCGATTATCATAGGATTACTTTATTTTATGATAATAGTATATGTTGAAATGTTTTCATTTATCAAATGTGAAGTATATGATGCGGTACGTGGATACCATGTTACGGTGTGACAAATTGAATTATTATATGTCATGTGTACCTATGATGAATTAGATTATTACATGAAATAATGATGAGGATGATGATGTGATCAATTGATTATCAAGTGAAATTACTTGTTATACATGCGTATTTGTGAAGTGCTAACCCACAGGACATTGACGCTACGTAATAGTCAAATAATTGATATGATATGTGGAATAATGACTTGTTATGCAGTAAACCTTAGTGACCAAAATGATGATATGATGACAAAATACAATAATCCTGATAGCAGCAAAGTATGGTTTTTATAGGGTGTTACAGAGAGAAATTCCTATGGCTTGGGGTACCACAACAAATAACTTGACTCCAGAAATCAATCCTTTCCTACATGCAAGAGAAACCAAATATCTAACGCTAAAGGATCTCGATTTGTACCTTATTCTGGACGGTTGATGTAGATCCCTGTTGGGCTTTCCAACTCCAGCTTGAATTGATAAATTGCTTCCTCAACATTCAATAAACAAGACAAGCATGCTATATATAATCAATAACATATAAGCATTTGAAATCATCCATGGACCAAATATTCATTCAAATACACATTATTGGACAAGAAAATATATTTCTATTAATATAAAACAAAGATTAGAATAGAGACAACCTCTGTCGGCATGTTTGCGCATCGTAGAAACTGAGTCCCCCACCTGGGCCTCCACCACTTCAATCCTCCATCTCTTGATAGCAAGCTCACAAGCAAAGGGAAAGCTTGGGAAGAACACAAAAGTGCTCCAAGGGACAAAGGGATACATACTCAAGTATAAGCTCCGGCAACAATGGACTATAGTTCTCTTGCTCTCAATTCCTCATGCCTTCAATGTATCCAAAGGGTTCCTTATATAGCTCTTCAATGGGTTAATGAAAGGTTGAATCTAAGTGATCTCAAGGCACATGGACGGCCAAGAGACAAGTGAGTCAGATCCACATCAAGAAAAACTCCAAAAGAATTTGGCCTTTTGCACACATCCCGATGTATGCGTTTTTAAGGGTCAAACCCGCATATATATGTGAGAAAGGGTTTAAAAGTCGCGTATGGCAATTTTTGCATGTTTTTAGGGATGATATTGGAAACATCAAAGGAACAAAAATGGCCCATGGGGTCTAAGGAGTCTGCAAAGGGATAGGGAAGGCGATAAAAATGTGATTCACCATGTGTGGTAAAATCAGCTATAACAGATTCTCCCTAATGTGTGAGGTTAGAGGGGTCATACGATGGCTGAAATACATTATAAGTTCATCCCAGAAGTGAAGTGATGAAGAACCCAGTGGAAGAACCAGCCATCCAATCAGCACTATACAATGATACAACTTTGTGCATAACTGCAAATACATATAGCAGTCCTGGATACATAAGACTACAATGGCCATGAATAGGCATGATAAAATATGACATATGTGGTCATCACCACGTACAATATAAATAGATCAGAATCTCCATGATGAAGATATACAAATCATCATGATCTCTATGAAGACTGAATATATATAATGGATCAAGATCTCCATAATGGCTGGAAATGTCTGACATATACTGAAATCTCATGAACACTGGCACGATCAAGGAGGTAGCATATAAGAGATGCCACCATTCTGGAAGGTCTTCTACACAAACTGCTATGAGTACATGTCCTACTATGTGAACAAAGGTGTCGAGGTCAAACATAGTAGTCTATTATCTGATTACCGTTCATTGATGTATACCGTTAATAACTGCGAGATCACCCATGGATAATGAAAATGGGAATCAAGGTACTAGAGTGCAAACTAACAAGTGTGAATAAATGTGTTGAGGTTGAACACTTGAGAGAATCCATTGATCAGGGGACATTGATGTATTCCCAAAAAACTGTCGATGGCAAGAGAACCTACCACTGAAGACTGCAAGTCTCAAGGCACTCAAAAAAGACTCTAGATTCCTATCCCAGACTAAATACTCTGAAATAGATGGGATGAAATCCGTTGGAAGGAGGGCATTAAGGCATCCCCCATCATCCAACACGAGGGAATCAGCAAAGCTGTATAATTTGGAAGGAATCGATCATAAGGTGCACAAACCAGTAATTGTACCAGGAATGGCCGACATGCAAAGTCAAGATAACTGAGAAATGGTGGACTCAAGTTTCAACATCCTTTGAACAAGAGCATAAAGGTGAATGGTGACTGAATGTAGGTAGCATAGACTCAATATGCAAAATTGGGACATCGCTGCGACATAGGAGGCATCGATAGACGCTCCATAAGGACTGGAAGCTTAACCAGTCGGTGGAGATAAACTCAGATAAATGAGTATAGCTCCTAAAGTCAAACTATTGACCCAAACAATGGATGTGATATACAGTGCTCTGTTCAAAGGTGACACAACTCGACTGCTGCCAAAGATAACATCTTTTATTGTCCAGCTTTTTGGTTTTTTAATTTTTTGAACTTTTTAAAATATTTGAAAATCTTGAAAAAGAATAAAATTGCTTTGAAGTTACAGACTAGGAGGAGATGAGTGTCAAATGGGAAAACAAACTAGTTCCAAGCAATGGAACATACCTATGCTCAATGCAAGGACACATGTGTAGGATAGCGACACTCGAGGGAAAGTCCCCTCATGGTAAAAATAGGGAATCAAGCTGCAAAGGATATAGAAAATGGCTCTGCATGGCTAGACATTAGACAAGATCGGCTATATGGCTGATACTCAAAGCCAGGGAAGCTGACATAAGGCTCAATGAGGCAGGAAAAGTGCATGATAATGCAATTACAACTTGACATAAGGGAGTCCAGGGGAAACAGGCTAGCAAAAGATCAATAGGAGTATGAGGCTCTTGTGAAACGTCATGGCAATACTATACAACGAAATCCCACACCCTAAAGGACAAAACTGTCACCATGGGCACCAAATGAAAATAAGGAGCTAACTAGGGTACCCATGTACGGTCAAGATCTACCATTCTAATCATGCCACTTTTAAAACAACAAGAAGGTTTCGTGACAAGATAGAATAGGTTCGTACCTATGGTTATAATGAAACGGTCATAAGGTCATGCAAAATGCAAATGGAGGTGAAACCTAACCTATATGCCAGTTTAAACATGATACCTGAAATCGGCATGAATGGGTCAAAACAATGGTCGAAACAGTGCTCAAAACTGTCTCCTACAACATATATTAGGCAAAAACGGTCCAAAACTATAGAAAGGGGGGTAAAAATTTCTATAAATAGTAAAATTCAAAACATTATATAACATTTGAAATTTTTACCCAATTGAGCTCAGAACTTCAAATGCGAATTCCGAGAGATCCAACCGACGGAATCCGACACTGTTTTTTCCAGGTAATTTCCCATGCACTGCTCTCTCATTTTCATGTAAAATTTTCAATTTTCCATGGTCCAATTTAATTTCTAGGCCACCCTAAAATATGCGCCACGGCCCACGTGGAAATCAAGGATTTTTCCGCGTATAGGGCTCAATATACACGGAAAAAGGCCTCAAAGTTGTGTACATACGCAGTTGTTTAGCAAACAGTCGCGTATGCGGCTGTGTTCAAGTTTTTCTAAGACTTCTAATGACCTAAACTTGAATTAAATGTGCAGGATGGTTCTATAATGGAGGGAACATGAGCACGGGGATGTAGAAGAAGCAGTATGGGGTGATATAATGGCACAATAGGCTCTTTGTGCATGCAGGCTCTACAAGTTTTGGTGTCTTGGTGGCTTAAGGGCCAAACCAAGACTGATTTAAATGCTAGTAGAATATTGGGATCTTGACTTAGAGTCTTTCCATATCGATGGGATGTCCCTCACCATAGAAGTGGAGGACATATAATTTATTACTGGATTGTCCCAACGAGAGGAAGTGGTGAACCTACGTTCTCGTGGGACCGGAGGTGGCCTCACCATAGATGAGTACATAGTAGTGTATTATTATCTGGACACGGAGAAGGTCAGGAGTCAGATCCCAACTAACTCCATAGATGTGCTAGGCCTAAAGGCCATACTACTGACACTGGGTAGGATAATAGGGCTAGCCTCACTCCACCAGGCCTCACAACCCCTGATGTTCTATGTAGTGGAGTGTATGAGACCCACGGTTTATGATTGGAGCACTGCACTATTGGGAAACATGAAGCACCAGCTCAGCGAGTGCAAGATGGGAAGAGTATGAAAATTCAATTTCAATAGCATACTGAGCACGTTTTTCTTTGAGCATGTTCCATGATTGAGCCCTAGAGTTGATGTTCCTCTTCACGGTGTTTGAGATCCGGCCCAACGACATTGGGCAAATGCGATGTGTAGACTGGGTGGAGGTAGGGTGTCCAACCCCTATCCAGCTGATTTCTTTCCATGGTGGCAATGGTAGATAGTTGCCATCGATGATTACCCCTATACGGGGATAGATTTTCAGGGAGACCCTGACATGCCACTACCACCAGGATCGACATACAGTGACATTCGTAATGAATCCCAATCCTCTTTTTAATATTTTTGAGTTATTAATTTTTTTTTGTGTTTTTTGATATATGGAATCAAAAAGACATGTTTTTGCATGACAACACATAGTGACATCCTGTCATATGTATCCAGATGTAGGACCACGGTGGCCTAAAGAATTCCCTCATCATAGATGGAGGGGAAGAGGAAATGACATTACGGGTGTGGATGTGGAGCAGACGCTCCAAAGCATTCATACCAACTTCGTGCGGCTGACACACAGGGTACCCATGGCACAGGTTGAGGACCTACCTGAGGCCATGCAACGTCAGGTGGTGGGTGTTCCACGAGCATGGGTGCGGTTGTTTCGATGGCTAGCTAGAGCCGTGGTGACATTCCACGATCAGAACCGCCCTATATTCAGCAACATTGTTTGAAGAGGGCCGTAAACATACACCTCCTGAAGACAATACCTAACCTGTAGGATTATAAATCACCCAAGCAGTAGAGGCTAAGTGTTGAGTGTGACGGCTTGCATCATCCGCAAATCCTATAGAGATGGAAGACTCCATTGACATCTGCCGTAAGAAATGGAAGCTAATCAACAAACCTAATCACCATAAGAAAACCCTACTATACAAAATGATGTATAATAATATACAATAGTCAGCCCTGGATGAAAATTATGCATAGTACTTTTTAAGATAGAGCCCATTTCTAGGCTCCACTAAGGCCGTCCCCTCATAATCTACTAGCTCATAAGCACCCTTATCTAGCACACGTTTAACCACGTAAGGACCATGCCATATGGGGTTGAATTTTCCCACCCCAAGGGTTCTTTAGCTTGGTGCCACAAAAGGACCAAATATCCTTCACTAAACTTCCTTGGATGGATATATTTATCATACTGGACCTTAACACAATGCTTACTCACTTCTAGAGCCACTAAAGCATCTTGGTGCTGCTCATCAAGGTGTTCTAAATGGACCAAATGTTCCTCCAATGGGGAAGTGTCTGGTAAGAGCTCTATGGCTAGCTTCAAAGAAGGGATTTCGCACTCAACCAACAATACAGAATCCACTCCATGTACAAGCTGATATGGAGAAAAAATGGTGGCAGTCTTAACCGCGGTCTTATAATCCCACAAAGAAGGACATAACATGATATGCCAATTGGTATTGCTTTGTGTGATGGTTTGTTGGAAAATAGACTTGAGTGATTTGTTCACTGCTTCAACCTGTCCATTCGCTTGAGGGTAATAATAAGAAGAATTCTCCTGCTTATACCCTAAATTCGAGGCCAACTCTTCCATCATCCGATTCTGAAAGTGCCTACCATGGTCAGTGACAAGCTATTTCGGAATACCGAATCGAGTAATAATCTGGTTGAATATGAAGTGTATGGCTATCTCATAGTAAGATTTAACTGTAGGAATAGCCTCAGCCCATTTCATGAAGTAGTCAACAACCACGATAATATGATGATGCCCCCCAGCTGAAGCTGGGTTGCAATCCATGAAATCAAGCCCCCACTTAGTGAAGGGACCGGCGGTGATATTTAGATGTAACATGGCAGGATGTGAGTGCATATTACGTGTGAACACTTGGCAAGGGTGGCACTTATTGACCGCATTGACACAATATTTAAAGATCGACGACCATAAATAACCCGCTCTCAAGATTTTTTGGGCTGTAGAAAGCCCAGATAATTGACCACCACACGCCCCTCCGTGGAAATCATTCAGCACAAGCTCAGCCTCTTCATAAGTTGAAAAATGACATAAAATGGAATCTACCCCACGGCAGGACAATGTGTTATCAACTATGAGGTAATTCTTGGATACATGACGTAATCGTCGTCGTTCATCCCATGAAAGGTTAGTAGGGACCTTCAATGTTTGTAAATATATGATAATATCCCCATACCATGGATCCAAAGTTGAGATCAAGAAGATGTGCTCATCGACAAATGTATCTTCGCAAGCCTCCTCCTCCTGCTCGCTTGGGAAATCAGATATAAGCTCCGCAAAAATCAACGATTTCTTCGATTTTGCCGAAAAATACTCAAGATAGAATTCTTGCAAGATGAAAATCCACTTATTATACTTTCCCCCTATCATCATTCTAGTGAGGACGGACTAAAATGGATTGACATGGGCAACCACCAAGGTCTGGCAAAGGAGAATATAGTGTCTCAATCTTTGAACCGCATGAACAGTAGCTAAGGAAAGCTTCTCCACATGGGAATAACAGATTTTCACATCTATAAGGTTCAGGCTTAGATAATATATGACATGCTCTTGGAGATCCTCATCCTCTTGAACCAAAACCATACCAGTCGTCTCCATGGACGTGGCCACATAAAGTAGAAAGTCATGACTATAGTCGGGTGGACTAATCACTAGGGGCGATGCTAAGGCTCTCTTAATCCCATCTAAGGACTCCTGGGCTCGCTCATCCCAGCAAAACGTAGTGTCCTTCTTCAAAAGAAGCATAAGCGTCTAGTCAAATTGGCAAAGTTCACGACGAATTTCCGTAAGAAGTTTTCCATGCCTTGCAAACATTGAAGATGTCTAATGTTTCTCGGGGGAGACAATTGAAGTATTGCCTCAACCTTCAAGGGGTCGACTCTTATACCCTCTTTGGAGATAATGAACCCTAATAAGCAACTAGACTTCATGCAAAAGATGCACTTGTGAGGATTTAACCTAACCAAATAATGGAGGCACCTTTCGAACACTAATCTCAAATGGTTGGAATGACGCATTATCATATGAGAATGAGCGGTAAGGTCATCCAAAAAGACTTCAATAATCGATTTGAGATCATGGAAGATCAAGGTCATAGCCCCTTGAAAAGTGGCTCCAGCATTTTTAAGGCCGAAAGGCATCTTCCTATATGCAAAGGTACCCCAAGGACAAATAAAGGCAGTCTTATGTTGGTCCTTGGGTTTGATCTATATCTCATTGTATCTAGAAAAGACGTCCATAAATGAAAATACCTTGATTCCCGCACACTCATCCAAAATCTGATCGATAAAGGGAACGGGAACAAGATAAATAAAACCGGCATTCAACATCTTTTCTATCTCAGCCTTAATCGTGGGTGCTTTCCTAGGATTCACCGCACGCAAGTGTTGTCGAACAGGCTTAGCATTGGGATAAGTTTTAATCTCATGCTCAATAATGCTAGGGTCGATACCCGACATTTATTTGTATGACCAAGCAAATACATCATGAAATTCTTTGAACAACTCAGTATACTCTTGAATCTTAGCATGGGAACATTCTGCCCCAATATAGACATTCTCAATCTTGCCAGGATCACGAGAGATATTGACAGGGATGGTAGGAGATATGATTGCCATGTTTCTATCAGCCATCGGACCAAGAGAGCTTAACGGAACCATGGGACTACCAATTCTCTCACTAAGAATATCTCTATAGTCTTTGCACTCCAAATGGTCAAGATTGGGAAGAAAATAAGATCTGTGATGCAACTCTTCCCAAGGTGGCTCAACCCCAGATGTGGCCTCAATAATAGCTTCATATAAAGGAAAAAAACTATCAAGGCAATCATGTGCATGAGAAGACTGAAATTTCCATGCATGTAGCACATATGGGTCCTCCTCCCCCATCCGCGAAGAGGAAGGACTAGGGTCTGCAACACATCCAAGATTAGCTTGATATGATATCATAGTTGCAGGCAACGGCACATCCGTTTCAATGGGTTCACATGAAGGATTCGGTGTAGGAAGAATCCAAGGATATTCCATATGGGTTGTGCGAAAAGACAGTGATCTCACTAATGACTAAGCCTTACCAGAAATAGACCTGATCATAAGACAAGGTGCAGGAAAACTAAAGCTTCCCATAAGGGATGGATACATGCCAACACCCACACTCCCAGTTGTCAGTTGAGAGTGCACGACAATCAGGATAGAAGCTCCCAAAGATGCTGTAACAGGCGAATTCTTGAATGAAATTTGATCAATCGTAACTATCTTCCCATTAAATGGAAAGCATACAACTCGAAATAGAGAAGAAGCTATGGCTTGCATACTATACATCCAATTCCTACCCAGCAACAAATTGTAGTCAAGGGGCACATCAACCACCTTGACCTCTATCGCAATGGTCTTCCCTCCCAAACGGACCTTAATAGAAGGAAGAATGTCATGTGGTCGAAATGATCTACCGTCAAAAGAAGTCAACATGGTAGCGGATTTATACAACTTGGGGGAACCCAAACCCTTCCATCATGCCAAAGACATCATGGAAGTAGCAGTGCCTTCGTCAATCACAGTGCGTTTGACGGTCATGTTAAGACATTCTACATGAATCAAGAGAAACACATAGTGAGGACAACTATGAAGTAATTTGAGTGCAAACATTGCACTAGGAGTGTGGCCCAAATCCTCAACAACAGAATAGTTCTGGGCAGCTCGGGCATTAGGACTGTGCCCTGAATGCTTAAGGACTCCCTTAGGAATGCAAGGAGCAACTTTAGGTTTATCCACGGGCTTTTCAATGCGCAAAGGACTCTCAGGTGGAGCAAGTTCCTTTCCAAGGTCTGGTTGTGACGAACCATAGTCCTTCGCACAAGTCACAACCTTAGTAGCACGCACCATATTGATGCAACTATGACCACTAGTAGCTTCCAACAGATCTTGATCCCCACCAAAATGATCATGGGTCCTCGAGTTCATGTTTTGATTATGAGGTAAAGGGTTAGTTAGCACAGCTGGGCCCTGCACTATGAATATCGACGCTTCTTCTATTCAAGGGCACAAGTGAGTGAGGTGGTCATCCTTACACAACTTACAAGGAAAACTAACCTTACATTTAGGATACTTGTCCCCCCCAGCATTTCAAGAGTTCTTGTCATTAGAATTGGCATTTTTATTCTTATTTCCACCCTTACGATTGTTTTTACCCTTCTTCTTATTCCTTCTGGGTTGCTGGTTACCGTTCTGGTCCGACGACTGTACCGAAAGCACACTCGCCATTTGGGTGGGTTGAGATGAAGTCGTGGCTTGTATCAAGGTAGATTGGTTGATAGATAACAGATTGACCTGTTTCACAACTGAATCTGTAGGTTTGTCACTTGTACAACCAAAAATTCCATCGGCATGTGGTCCAGGTTTGACCTCAGGGTCGAAACTAGAACACGGAGCATTAGGAATGATCTCATATAACAAAATGGATTGAGCATAAATCAAGTCCAATTCCTATGCCCTAAAAATGGCTTGTTCCTCGTTCTAAACTCCGGATGTAGAAACATCCTTCGCTATATAAGTCAGTAACGATTTAAGGAACCATTTGAGGAGAAACTCCAGCGATATGAAGGCTTTAATCAATCTCTTCCGTCTACGCCACTCTTGGATATGGTCCAAGATATGCGTGGCTTTATCTTTCCAAAATGTCAACAAGAGTTTAGTACCAACGTCGTAACGCACTGGTAGCTGGAAGTGGTTGATAAATGTCATAGCTAGGTCATCAAACAAAGCGAATGCCCCCCTAGGTAGCTCTATGTACCATTTCGCGGCAGGCCCAGTGAGGGTGCGTTGAAATAGCCTTAAACAGATTGAATCTTTGTGTAAGGAGTTAGAAGAGCACCATAGGTGAAATGTAGTAACATGTTCACTCGGATCTTCTCCTAGTTTTCCCTCGAACTTGGGAATGTCTGAGGGAAGCTTCGTAGGGACAGCCGGCCAAGACGGGTCATAAGATACCAGATCGTTTGTTAGTCTCGACAAGTCAGACAGATTTAATGTTGCGAGGAAAGGGAGCCTAGGTTGAGCAGGTCTATGAGGCGCTCCCTAATCATTTTGGTTCACATAGGACTAATTACCATAACCACCATGGCCATGGCCATAGTATCCTCCTCCCATTTGACCCATGTAGGGTGGCATGGAACCACCATAATGTGGTGTAACTTGACTATGTGGGGGTACAAAGCCATAATTCGGAGAGTAAATAGGTTGCTAATACCTATACCCATAAGGTGAATAACTCTGTGCATACTGCGGTCCATAATATGGTCCATAAGAAGTCCCATGAGATGTCCCATGAGAAACTCCATAGGTAGGAATAGACGTTCCGGAAGTAAGAATATGACCTCCAGAAGTAGGAATATGACTTCCTGATACAACAAGAGGTACTTGACTCTGAGACACAACTATGCAAGTAGCAACAGTACGCACATGACTCGTAACAACATTCTGGCCCGAAGGACCACGTGAATGTGGGGGAGGAATAGCATTCGAAGAACTAGGAATATAGGACAAAGAGACATGTGAAATTACGTAAGTGGTGTTCCCTACAGTCACTCGTCTTGGCTCTAGTATCCAAATAGGACTACTAGCACTAGGTCTAGGATGAACATGTGATGTGACCTCCACCATCGGGATGGAGGGTGCAATGTGACTTGTGTTCCCAAATCTCTCCACATAAAAGTGACTAGGAATTCCCCCAGGAATAGTGTTAGGTTCAAACTCTTACTCCGTATGCAGTACCGAATCATGTGTAGGAATACCAGACATATCATAAGTACCATAACTAGTGCTTGCAGGTTCATGATGAGTCTCGTCGCCCAACATCCAATACCGATGACCTCACGAGGGCTTCACTTGTTGGCCAATAACCTATCACGTTAGTTCATATTGTGGGTTTTAAAATTATAAAAAATCGAACCAATATATTGCAGGTATTGGGGGGATGAGGGGTTTAAGGTCGGGGTGGGTAGGGTGGTTTATAAGGATTGAGGTATAAAAAGGGGTGGAGAGGAGGTTTTAAGTATTGGGAGGGGGTTTCAACAAAAAGAGTTTGGGTCAATATCTCTCGAAATTAAGGGTATTCTTTAATATCCCACGATTGCACATGCTATGTGAGAGGTTCACTAAGTGAAGTCCCCATGGATGACCTTTGGATGAGGGATCATACCCAGAGTGTGTAGGTATATCACATGAAGGATCATACCCAGAGTGTGTAGGTATATCACGTGAAGGATCATACCCAGAGTGTGTAGGTATATCAGGTGATGGGTCATATGTAGGGGTAGGCTCTTCTTCTTCAACCTCATGAAGTGAAGAAGGTAGTTCAGGAATCTCATCTTCATGATCTCCCATTGTGTGTGAATCAATGTGAGAAGTAGTCCTCCTAGACCGTCTGCTTCTCTCTCCCAAAGGAGGAGGAGATGTAGAATGCGGAAGTCTTGCTAAACGACGAGAACAATGAGGTGCGGCACCTGAATCCACAATGACTCAAAAAATGAAAAAGACTCTCTAATTACGCAAACCCTAAGAAAGATAACATGCAAAGAGCATACACCAATATAATCTAAAGCCAATCACAAGCAAACAAGGGTAGGATACGTGAGCTCATGAATGAAGCAAGTATGTCTCTCCTAGGAGAGGCTTGAGATTCCCATACACAACAAGCAGAGGTTCGTAACCAATTATTGTGGCCCTCAGCTTCAATGCATATAGTGATTGTTCTGTTCGACCCCAACCTGGTCGGGACACCTACAGAATAACCCCTGCAAAGTACCCCCTCGATAACCTATGTAAGGCAACTAAGGCCACCTCAATATAATCAATGCTCAGGCAGACAATCGCAGGCTGGATTGACCATATGGGCAGGGTAGCAAAGCTCGAAACTCTCGAAAGAGCCCCCAGATACGAATACAATCCTGGAAATATCTCTGGTTCTACTCAGTTATGACTAGGGGTAATCCCAATCAATAACTGCTCACACCGCCTCGTGCTTAACTCCTTTGTAAGAGGAGAATCCTGAGAAACACTAATTATACCAAGGAATTTCACACTCTCACCTAGATAGATACATACATGTTGTTGTTTAGTGGTCTTGGAGAATTTACTCACAATGAACTATTCCAAGACCCTAAAACCTAATCTTGTTGGTGTACCCTATCAAAGAAAATAGTGTAATCCATTTTAATTAAGCGTTGATTTTATTTGGATTTATTACTCAAAAAAGGTAGATGACCGTGCAACCAATGGTGTTATGATGCAACTTGAAGTAAAATGCACACCTAACAATCAATGCAAATGCATTGTGTTGAATGAAAAATAGGGCATCATTACTACGTGAAATGCAAAATTTTCTTCAAATGACAAATGCAGTCATTCCTATATGAAAGCCTAACTAATACTTCTCTGAGCAAACCTAGTGAAAGTACCATGCAAAGTGCAAAGTGCAATGCATAATGATGCAAATAAGTAAATATTTTTGGATTTTTTGAATAAAAATGAGATACTAAAGAAAAAGACTGAGATACTAAAGCACAATCAAACAGCACTCATGCAAAGTACTAAGGTAAAATAAATCTAATGCACTAATCCAAAAACAAAAAATAAAAAATGCAATGAAAAGAACATTCTTAAAAAAGAAATTTACCCTAAAAAAGGTGTCTCTCGTCAGAAACAGAGGTGTATACAGAGCCTAGCAGTATCAAAGGAGAATCAGCAATCATCAAAATTCACCTAGCAACAATCAATCTTCCTCTAAAAGGAAAAACTCAGGGCATGCACAACTGTTCGCAATAAACCCATGTATGTACACAGATATAGCAGTCAAAGCCGCGTGTATACGTAGCTGTGACTTAAAAACTCACGTATAGGAAGAAAAATGCATAAAAATGAAGGCAAACAGATAAACTGAGACAAAATTCACACCAATCAAACACTACTAGGAAAACATGCCCCCAGACTCGACTCGGAAACAGAGAAATAAGAGCAATTCAATAACATTGAATGTCGATAAAAAACCCCAAAGGAAAACTACTAGGAACTCCCCAATGGAGTCGCCAATTCTGTTACGGAGAGAAATTCCTATGGCTTGGGGTACCACAATAGACATCTTGACTCCAGAAATCAATCCTTTCTTATATGCAAGAGAAACCAAATATCTAACACTAAAGGATCTCGATTCGTACCTTATTCCAAATGGTTGATGTAGATCTCCGTTGAGCTTTCCAACTCCAGCTTGAATTGATAAATTGCTTCCTCAACATTCAATAAACAAGACAAGCATGCTATATATAATTGTGTTAGACCTACTCTTACATATATAATCAATAACATATAAGCATTTGAAATCATCCATGGATCAAATATTCATTAAAATACACATTATTGGACAGGAAAAGATATTTCTATTAATATAAAACAAAGATTACAATAGAGACAACCTCTGTCGGCACGTCTGCGAATCGGAGAAACTGAGTCCCCCACTTGGGCCTCCACCACTTCAATCCTCCATATCTCAATAGTAAGCTCACAAGCAAAGGGAAAGCTTGGGAAGAACACAAAAGTGCTCCAAGGGACAAAGGGATGTAGATTCAAGTATAAGCTCCAGCAACAATGGACAATAGTTCTCTTGCTCTCAATTCCTCATGCCTTCAATGTATCCAAAGGGTTCCTTATATAGCTCTTCAATGGGGTAATGAAAGGTCGAATCTGAGCGATCTCAAGGCATATGGAAGGCCAGGAGACAAGTGAGTTGGATCAACATCAAGGAAAACTCCAAAAGAATTTAGCCTTTTGCACACATCTCTATGTACACAGTTTTAGGGGTCAAACCCGCGTATATACACGAGAAAGGGTTTAAAAGTCACGCATGACAATTTTTGCATGTTTTTAGGGATGATCTTGGAAACATAAAAGGAAAAAAAATGGTCCATGGGGTCTAAGGAGTCTACAGAGGGATAGGGATGGCCATAAAAATGTGATTCACCATGTGTGGTAAAATCAACTATAACATAGGGTATAGACCTAGGATGTTGAGAATGATGGATGTATTATCCACCCTATGTCACTATGATACCCAGGGTTATGGGAGGGCAGTGTTGAGATAAACTCCCCAAGTTGTTGTGATGACGACGGTTGGATTCCTGCTAGGAGAGGCCAGGTCCACTAGGTTAGCTGATGCTACCGCTCTCAGGTTATATGTGGTCAAACTAGTACATATGACATGCAATTTGTACTAGCAAAGGAAGGATAGGGAGGATGTGGACATAGGTTAGGATGGGAGGATATGTTAGTTAATATTGTGAGAGTGGGTATTCCTTGATCTTGAGTTAGTGGTAGTAGGTACCCTTCCACATGCTTGATTAATTAAACTAAATATACACACAAAGATAAGGATATGAACCCTAAAGGGGTTGATTCTTAATCAACTAAGGAGGCTAAGATATTTATGTTATATTTATGTATGTGTTATACTTGCATGTATGAGTATTATTAGTAAATAGCAGGTATGCCTAGGCGAGATGATGTTTTCTTATAGTGCATTTCTGACATGTGCATGCGCTGGGCACGCATGCACACTTTGCACATGTACACTAGTATCAATATGCAAATAAGTAAGAGGTTGAATAATCGTATAAGTTGTAGTAGGAAAATATGATAATTATGTATTGATCAAATTCATATAATGGATGTTTAGTTGTTGGATATGTGTAAGAATAAATCTATTAAAATATTAATTAATGGTATGTAATCATGGTAATAAACAATTAAAATAAGTGCAATCAATATGAAGTATTGTTGATAAAAATTAACTTTGGAAAGTTTTATTGTTTAACTATTAATCATGATTAATTAAACCATTAAATGTACCCGGAGTATTCATAAAAGTGTATTAGATTATTGCCACGGTACTTAGCAATTAAACAAATAAATGTTGATATTAGTATTTACCCCCAATTATTATTATTATTCTTTAGCATTTCGCCAAATTAGTTCCCATCTAGGCTTAGAAAACCCATTAGAAAAGACGAGACAACCGAAACCAGTGTCTCTTATCAACTGGAAAAGCACTATTAGTATTGTCATGTAAACTACACCCAAAGTTCATCAGCAGGGGTTTCTCGTCAACTACAGTATGGTTGTTCATCAGCGGCAGGGTTTGTTCGTATAATGGAGAAACACCATGTACAGAGGAGAAGAAAAAGGAGAAGATAACTCCTCCTCAACTCAACTAGAAGACATACAAACATTGACTCGAAAGTAATTTATATTGGTAAATATTTATGTACTTAACAATCAAATACTATATTATTTTGAAAATAAAATACAAAAGAAATTTTATTGCTAAAATGTTTGATTATTTTATAACATAAATAATTAACTTGAAATAGTTATTTTGAAATAATTAATTTGAAGAGATGACAATTTTTATATTGAAAAACACATGACATTATTCATAGTTAGTTAATAGAAATTACCAAAGAACCTCATTTTCTTTTATATATATATATATATTAGATGAGCAGATTAACAACTATTGAGATTAGATTAGCTTGAAATAAACGATTAGCAATTCATAACCAGTAGCCAATCGATGAACAATCAACATCCAATCAATTCTGATACCGCAATATAATAATAATATTATTATTATTAGTATCTGATTTAATTATATATATATATATATATATATATATATATATATATATATAAACGATTAGCAATTCATAACCAGTAGCCAATCGATGAACAATCAACATCCAATCAATTCTGATACCGCAATATATTATTATTATTATTATTATTATTATCTGATTTAATTATATATATATATAGATAATGGATTTCTAAGCCGTGTCTTATTTATCTTCCGTATTTGGCGAGTCAACTAACCCAAATATCTGAGCCTACAAAGGACAAGCCAACGCCCACAAGAGATAAAACAGCCAAGCGAGTGCAATAAAATAATACTAATTGACAATAATGGGTCGTAAGATTTGGGTTTTGACATAGCCATTTTAACTCTCTAGTTTATTAATAGTGATATTAAAGAATAATAAAAGCCCAAGCTATAATTCCAGATCCATGCCATATATACCATCGAAAGTTACAAAATAGTAACCAAATCCCACATGGAAAGCCATATACCAAACAAATCTATCTAGGAAACACAATGCACATAACGCCATGGATAAAGAAACGATTGAGTGCACAATAAATCCAAGGATTGCCACTGGAGGGCATTTGAGAAAAGGAACCTATGATATTATGAATTAAAGATCAAGTCTCCCTCCTCCACCTCACGAGACATCCCATGGAGAGTGCATGGGATATCCCACAATAGAACCTTGTGTCTGCGTAAATCCTGAGGCAATAAAGAAATCATTTTTGTTATGGCACTGTTTGCTCATAGATAGCATGGCTACAAGATGCTCAGAATGCTTAACTAGGTTTTCCCTAAAAGGCCGAGTGTTTATTAAGAAAGCATTGAAAATTTGGGGTTGCACAAGTAGAATAGAATGTTGTCTTCATTTTTAATAGTCCAGTTCAAAGTGCCTAATTATGCAAGCCGCTCCTAGGCCTTCCAACCAACATCGTCTGGCTGGCTAGGTTTTAACCTAATCTTTACCGTTACAGAAGTGAATTGGGCATTGATCTCAACTTCTACGCACACAACTACCACTTTTCCTAATGGTGGGTGGATCCAAATAAATAGGAAAACCACAATCAAAACAAATTATCATCACTGAATTTTAAAATTTTCTTAAAATATTGTAATTTTTAACTATTTTATTTTAATTTCAAAAAAAAATATGGGAAGACTTTAAACAACTAAAAGTAATGTTCATAATCGATTTTGCCACAACAGTTCTGCCCAGCAATTAAAAAATGGAATAGCTGGGAAAACAGGTAGACGCGTCGCTCTGCTAATGGTGGAAGCAATGAGATTGGAAACCCACCACCTCATGTATTCAAGTTCTATGCGTTTATCAACTCTACCAACTCTCCAAGACTTGCATCAATCCTTCACCGCATGCTACTGCAACACAAAGCAGATGTGTCCCTCTAAGTGCCAATGAAAGGCCACGAGCACCCACGTGTATAAAGTAGCTCACCTTTAGGTTATGAATTTTTGTCGGTCCATTACACTACCAAGGGTGTTCAAAGATCACACCTAGTATAAACATGATAATCACACACCTATTATCCTATCCTACCTATTTCAAGGAACTCCTTCAATTGAGTCCGGAAAGCTAGGTCCTTCGGGTGTTATCCGGGCTTAGGACCAAATAGACAACAGGGTCATTCTCTTACAATAAGGGTATCAGAAAGGACTAAATTAACCGTAGTTGATAGATGAATTCGGTTGGATCATACCAAGACCGTGAGGACCCCTTGTAAACCAAACATCATCTGGTGGACATGAAAACCAATGAAAAAAAACTCTATTACCCTCAGCATCCATATCGACACACAGATAGGAAAATGGATAAAATATCATCCAAGTGTTTAAACCGTTGTGTTCGCAGACTGGGATACTTAAAAGTATGGATGGATGCAAAATATCCGTGCTGATACTATAAAACACATCTAGCTCCTACGTGATACGACAAGTTTAGGGGAGATATCAAACAAACCCTAGTCTTAGATAGATTTTATGAGTGACATATTAAGGGAACCCTAAGCCTCAAAATTGCACAACCACATACCAAAACACCAATATACTTCGCTCATTAGAATTAGCGAGGAATTCGAGACCTCACAAGTGTAAATTCATGTGAGCAAACTAAATGTTGGCAAAAGAAGGAATTTGAATAAACCTAACAAGAAATCGGCAAGAACCTATAAAACAAACACACACACATGTATATATATAGGCACTAAAACCTAACATGAAATGGCAATAAAGGTTTAGAGGGCTGTAATGCAAGAGAAAGGATATCACCTCATGGTGGAGACATCTTAGTGAAGCACCATGGAACTTAGTTGGAGTTGCAGGTTCCAGATCTCCTCCATATCGACATGATTGAAAAAAAATGATAGATTGGCACCCCCGCGCAGAAGGAGTGTCACGTTTTAAAAAAAAAAACGATCCTTATTCACCCGAGGACTCGTGGAGAACTAGAATGCGAGCTTCATGCAGTGGGAGCCTCATGCATATGCACCATACCTTCACGACCTTCACGTGGGTAAGGTAGGGAACCCTTCTCGAAGGTGGATATAATTTTATATAACTTTATATTTTAAATTACTCCAATAAATGAGCACTATTATAAAATCAAAATTATAAATCCTTAAAGTCTAAAAGTTATTAATATTTTTATAATTAATTAATTTAATTGTTCTATTATTTATTTTAAATAGTTTATTTAAAATTCAATATTATAAATCTTTAAGGTCTTTAAGTTATTAAGCTTTATATAATTAATTAATTTAATTGTCCTATACTTTATTTAAAATGGTTTGTAATTTAGAATGAGGTTATAATTAATTTATAAATTATTTGTTAAATTAGATTTTTACCATAAATAACGCTTATGTTTAATTTAGAGGTAAGATTACTTAAAAATTATATTAAGATGTTACATTTTGATGTAATCTTAACTTTTAATGTTACATTTGAAACTTTAAAGTTAAAATCTAAATATTAGTTTTAAATGCCTCCTTAAACATTCAATGTTAGGTATACATTTTAATACTTAATATTAGATGTTAAGAAATAAATTATATCACTTAATTTAAATATTAGATAAATGTTGGAGTTCAATGTCGATTTACCATAATCACTCAGGAGCTATCGGGAAGTGTCGATTTAGTATGGGCTAGACGAGGTACCCTGCAAACATTTAACAACAAAGGTGTCGATGAAAACAAGATTAAGAGAATACGATGGGTATGCATGCCTAACGAAAAGTCATGTGTAATATATACAGTTTATGTGAATGGTTTTAGTAGGTCCAATAGGGAAATGTCCATTTCCTTGAAGGGATATACTTAGATATAATTGATGATCCAAGAGGCCTATAGAAACGTTCAGTTATATGAAGAATGCATATAGACATGGTAGGTTGAAATTAATGGGGAACATGAGGGGATTATATTCTAGAAAAGATTGAGCTTGTATCTGATATAAAATTGCGTTGTAATATGAATGGGTATATATCAAGACTCGTGGGTCTTAATTCTTCTTAAAAATTGTGTAGTGCCCATCCTCTAAAGATGGGCACTTAAGTTCTGTAGTTTTCTACTTGTATATATATAGCTCCTAAAGAGCTGCTTTGTAAGATACTACTAGAATTTATTTATTGTTTACCATGTTTCTTATCAAAATTTTCTCTTTAATTCAGTTTGAAAGATTGATGCATAAGTTTAACTTGACAGTATATTTCTCCCAGCGTGGCATTTTCATTTGGTTCATAATTTTAACAGCATTAGGATTAAAACCATAACTCTAATGACATTGGAATCAAATAAAATAAAGTGCATTTTTCCTTTGGATTTATCCCATACTGAAATTTAGAGGGTTTTGATCAAGTAGAATACCTATTTTTTTGTATATTGCAGTAGGATTCCTTACGCTCCTTTAGTTGGTCCTTGCTTAAAAATCTTAGCAGCCAAACTAGATAAACCACCATACCAACTAGCTCATCATGCTGGACCTAGGAAATCTACGAATTTCCTAGCCCCCAAGCCCAAAATCTGATTATCTCAATAGCATAATTCAATAAATTAGGATCCCTCCATCAATAGTTCATAGTTCGATCTCCATTGTTCAATTTCTCTTCGTGCTTTGAGTTTCCCACCTCCTCAATCCCTGAATTAACCCCCTCATCGGTTTGCAATCCTCGAGTTAACCCCCTCCTTGATTTTCCTCCCTTCTCATCTAAATCCTAAGTCATATTCTTCCCCCACCAAAACCCCCTCAATCCTCCCCCAACTCCTTCCTATATACCGTTTTCTACCTTCAATCTCCTTCTCGCTTACTCCACCACCCTCCCCAAAACATTCATTACAATGGCTCATTTTACAATCTAAAAAAATAAAATATTATTTATTTTGTACTTGTTTTCTCGAGCAATTCAATGGTATTGGGAATAGTTAAGTTTAATTTAATGGGTTGAACCTATATCATTTAATGGTTCTCAAATCGTTCAATTCATGATCTTCCCGAGGGGGTGGAACAATTATTAGTTTTATCCTTTATTTAATATGTTAAATAAAATAATAATTAAATACTTATCTTGTTGACTCTTCAAAATTTGAAGTGGTGGTTTGATTAATCTACAAAAATCTAAACATCGATTCTTAATCTCGCATTGAGGTACTTTTATTAATATATTTATTCAATGAAACCTATCTTAACTTACTCGACGCATTCAATAAACTAATAATACTTTTACAAGGTTTTTCTTATCAATCACTTTTATGATATTAAACTTGGTAAGATAACATTTTGATAGATTCGTTCATTAATTTGTAATGGATAAATTTATTGTAGTTTAATTATAAATTAATAATAATAATAATAATTGATAACAATGATGATGATGATGATAATAATAATAATAATTGGGGGTAAATACTAATATCAACATTTATTTGTTTAATTGCTAAGTACCCTAGCAATAATCTAGTACACTTTTATGAATAGTGTGGGCACATTTAATGGTTTAATTAATCACGATTAATAGTTAAACCGTATAACTTTCCAAAGTTAATGTTTATCAACAATACTTCAGATTGATTGCACTTCTTTTAATTATGTATTACCATGTTTACATACCATTAATTAATAGTTTAATTGATTTATTCTTACACATATCCAACAACTAAACATCCATTATATGAATTTGATCAATACATAATTATCATATTTTACTACTACAACTTATACGATTATTCAATCTGTTATTTGTATATTGATACTAGCGTACATGTGCAAAGTGTGCATGTGTGGCCATTGCATGCACATGCTAGAAATGTACTATAAGAAAACACCATCTCACCTAGGCATACCTGCTATTTACTAATAATACTCATACATCCAAGTAGAACACATACATAAATATAACATAATTATCTTAGCGTCCTTATTGGATTAACATTTAAATTCTTTAGGATTCATATCCTTTTTTGTGTGTGTATATTTAGTTTAATTAATCAAGCATGTGGAAGGGTACCTACTCCCACCAACACAAGATCAAGGAATACCAACTTTCACAATATTAACTAACATATCCGCTCATCCTAACCTACGTCTGCATCCTCCCTATCCTTCCTTTGCTAGAAAAAATTACATGCTATCTATACTGGCCTGACCACATATAACCTGAGAGTGGTAGCATTGGCTAACCTAGCTGACCTAGCCTCTCCTAGAAGGCATCCGACCATCGTAATCACAACAACTTGGGGAGCATGTCTCAGCACTGCCCTCCCATGAATCCAGGTATCATAGTGACATAGGGTGGGAAATACATCCATCCATCTCAACATCCTGGGTCTATACCCTATAAAAACCATATTTTTCTGCTATCAGGATTATTTGATTCTGTCATCGTATCATCATTTTTGTCGCTAAGGTTTACTGCATAACAAGTCACTATTCCACATTTCATATCAAGTATTTGAGTATTATGTAACGCCAATGTCTTGTGGGTTAGAACTTCACAAATACGCATGTATAACAAGTAATTTCAGTTGATAATCAATTGATCACATCATGATCCTCATTGTTATTTCATGTAATAATCTAATTCATCAAAGGTACACACGACATATAATAATTCAATTGGTCACACTGTAACATGGTATCCATGTACCACATCATACACTTAACATTTTATAAATGAAAACATTTCAACATATACTATCATCATAGAATAAAGTAACCCTATGATAATCAACACATCATAACTGCATAAACATAGCAACATAATAATCATGGTGGCATCATAAACATAGTAACATCATAATCGTGGTCCTATCACATCGTAAGTAAAGTTACTGAGCCAAGCAAGGTCCACAAGGTATTAAACAATAAAGTGTAGTACATCTAACTCATAAACAAGCCTAGTCGAAATATGGGGAATTACAATAATCCATAAACTGTGATATACTTTGGCACCTGAATAGTCGATGGAAACATGGAATTATGGGAATATAACGAAGAAATTTGTGAGGCACCTTTTTTGTTACTTTATCAGTTCAATATCTACCAATTTCACATTGTTGGCATTTGTTATCTGATGCATAATGTCCATAATAATATGATCATTAGGAGATGCATCAATAGCTTTATACTCCATTCCAATTTATTTCATAATCAATAATACCTCTCGACATGTGCATGGTAATTATTTAATGGTGGTAATAGAAATTCACTCAACAATATGAAACATTGAAAAAAAATTAAATGTTAACAATACTACTCATAAATATTCCATATCCCTAATTTACGAATTAATTAACACTAAAATTAGAGGAAAAAAGTCAACTTTGCATACCTTAGGAGCTTTGTGAAACAAGTGTTGATAAACCATTCAAAACCTTCAAGTTCACCAACAACAATATAGGAGATAGAATATTTGTTGTTGAGCCTTCATAAAGAGGTTCTTCGGACATCTTGAGTAAGGGAACATCATGAATGGAGGTTGTCCTCATAATCCAATGGAGCAAATGTGTCTTGGAGAAATCTATTTATCTCATCTTTTCCATTTGTATCAAAACTCCATCTTCATCCATAGCATCATTAAGAACTCGATATTCAGTCTTTTGATATCCATGTTCCTCACCTTGTAAAGTAGTGTTTCTACTGTTATGTGGAAAATAGATCTCTGGCGGTCGACATTTAGAGAAAATTATCTTTATATTTTCAAACAATGTAATAACATTAGTGTATAATATACAACACATATATTTAAAATGACAAAACATTTTTTGAATACATGATCAATAATATTACAAGAAGTACATTATGTAATGATTAACGTCTTACCAAGGGACGATATTCATACCCCCTTTTAGCATGCCCCTTCTTCTTACAATGTTTTTAGGTGTTGTTCTGAAAATCCTTTTCATTCACAAACCCCTGAGGAGAAAATATTGAATAGTTAACTCACTTTATGTATGACCCCACACATTAAAGGAGACCAAGAATTTAAAAATACTAACCTAGAAATGGAACGAGATGAAAAATTCGATGTGTTAAACCAGTATCGGACTCTTCAAATCACAAATCGAACAATAAAAAGAAAAATGGTTGCAACTATAGCTAATAATATGTTGAAATGTCTTAAAAACATGTATTTATAGATAAATGATAGCGTCGGTTCCACCAAAAATGCACAATGATCAAATTTCAACAATAACAAAAAGTCAATGACCATTACTATGATGACCGTTTATGATGATTATTAGTTAATCGTTGCTATGACAACAAACTTTGTGTTTTCGTCACTATTACCATGAACTATTGTCACTATAGCGACCAACAATTATGTTTGTCGCTATAACGACGATTATCGAGGGCCAAAACAATTTTTTTCAAAATTTTTATCTATTTATCCATGAAAAAATTGATTTTAACTTATTCGTGGGAATATTTCCTGGAACTTTTGAGCCATATGTACTAGTGTTATATGTGACCTGTTTAGGAACAAATTTTTTGTTTGTATATTATATGAGTCATATAGGCTCACCAAAGCAAGTTGTATTTGATCCTGACTTAGTGGAGACAATATATCTCTACTTGGAAGCTTATAGCAAAAGGTGTTGTGAACGATGCCTCCGAGGCATATGAGTTCTCACATTTTTTTCCATACTCAAATCCAATGCAATCTCAACATCCATTTAAAAGGGAAGGTAAAATCATTCTACCTAAACTATTTACATATGATGATGTTTCATATTTAGAATATGAAGAAGAGGACCAATTTGAATCAGATCGTTGTATCAAAGATCAAGTTCAATTCGATTTAGATCCAGATCCATTTCTAGTCTCTACTCCCAATCCTATGACTAAATGGGCTCAACAATTCATTAAGGATGCTGGGAACATGGCTAGAGATTCATCTGACAAAAGGAGAACAAGATAATAGTTTCAAGATGAGAACCTTACATTATGTCATGCAAATCCACTTCTCCCAGAGAGGTGCTACAAACTCTAAGAGAAATGCTACATGATGGTAAGGTATGATCAATAGTTCTATAGAGTGGATTTCCATGATTCACCAAGACATGCAACCATGGACAAGTAATATGAGTAATTGAAGAACAATGAGACATTGAATCATGTATCTCTTCCTCTAGAAAGAAGAGACAAAAGTAAATTTCTACATGGTAAATTTGAAGGAAACATCTACATGGAAAAGCCTAAGGGGTACAATAATGATTCTCTCTTAACATGCAAGCTGAGGAATCCATTATATGGGCTCATGCAATCCCATAGGGAATGGCATCCCAAGTTCAACTCTTCTATACTATGAAAGAGGTTTGAAAGATGCAATTTTGGATGAAAACGCAACAACATTTCTTCTCCTATATTGCATTAGATTGGAAGAAGGTGGAGATATTTGCATGTACTATACTAGGTAACTAGTGCACACAAGGACCATCATGCTGCATT
>LPNX010763010.1:63566-100058 GCA_001517045.1 Pseudotsuga menziesii
TACTAGGGCCCAAGTTTTCCAATTTTGGATTAACGAGGAGTGTTAGGATTAATTATAATCCTCCTTTGTCCACCATCGTCTAAAATGTCATTTCATAGCTTAGGAGTATGTTTCCACCTCACTAGTTCCATTGGGAACTCATATGAGGACCATCTGCAAGCTGATGCACTAAATAGCATGATTTTGTGAGCTTCAGAGACCAATCCCTAAAATTTAGGAACCAACACTCAATGCCACCAACAATCACTAGCAATTGACCCTAGTTTGTGTTTAATTATGCTTCGATAATCCATAGTTAGTTCATATTCAGTTAACCTAGCACCAATTTTGCATTATTTGAGGAATTTTTTCACCTTTTCTCACCTATATCAACCAATTAACTAAATGTGAAGAGATTTAGTCATCTAGAGTTACATTGTGAGTCTCTTGTGGTGTTTTTCCACAGTTATATTTCTCTGGAGTCGGTCCAAGTTAGGGTATTTGAATCACACCTAGTGTATTTGAATTATTCTTATTATATCATGATTGTATTACATACAAATTAGTTAATTACAAGGTAATGTTATCCTGAAAATGTTTTTCCTCCAGTCCATTTAATTTCATGTTCATTGTTTGATGATTTCAGACTAAATTTCTTCTTCCTCTTTCAACCTTATTTCACATTGAATTTCAATCCATCCTGAAGATCCCGAAGCTTTGGTAAATTAAACATATATATGTTTCTTAAACTCACCTTACTCTTACAAAATGGTTTCCAAACTATATTGGAAGTCAGATTATGATATAGTTCTTAAAATTATTTTAGGATTGTAGAGACATATATTGATTGTTGTTTTGGCCCAAATGTAGGGATACTATGTTATAGTATCAAATGGCTAATTCTTTAGATGCCATATCATTCCAACTTTTTCAAAATCCGGTGAGTCTCCCTTTCCATCTCTAATAAGTTTTGGTATTATTTATATTTTGATAATTTATTTATATTTATGTTACTTATCCATGTGAATCTGAATACCAATTTATTCTATATAGTAGGATCTCAATTTAGGTTAAAATTTGTATGAAGAAGATATTACACCAGTCTCAAAACATCATTATTTCTTATCAAGAGAAAAATACCACAAAGAGTTCATAGATAAAAATGGGAAATCAAGGCTTTACCCCATCGATTGTAACATGTCATCTTCAATCCACAATCCTAGTTCATCGATGATAGTTCATCATTCTCTAAATATATTTTATGACACCTGAGTAGTTTGTGGTTGTTTAAAACATCAAGGGTTGAAGTTGAACCCTCGACGTGTCACACTAACCCATTACACCAATGACAGATTACCTAATGTTGATAGTGTAATCCCCCCTACGCAAATAAAAAAATCTAATAGGTGATATAGAAAAGAGACGTAGGAAAACTTCTCTATTCTAATTTTTGAAAAATTTGGAAGCCAAAACAACTATATCTCATCCTAAGTTAATGAACCTTCTGCTTAGGTTCAGTCAAGTGAATTTCTAGTGATTCAATGTATGGTATGAATTCCACCCAAGACATGTCTACTAGAATATCCAAAAAAGTTGTATAAGTTGAGAGAAACATTGTCCATGCATAGACCAAGGTCCATCCAATTGTTGGAGGGTAGTGATGGTTTCTCTCTTCTTGTGAACTTCCAAAGTAAATACCAAACTTCTTACAAATGCACTTTTTATGGCACTTGGTTATCTTCTCTACCCATGCCTAATGTTGGAACCAAATTCTCCTTTTTTGGTAATTGTTTTATTATTTCCAAGTATAATATACATGTTGCAAATCTTAGTTTGTTTATCCTTTCACATGTACTCATTCCTCCCAAATAGTCAATAGAAATTATTACATTTTGTGTTTCTATCTCTTGTTTGTCGAATTACTTGAATATTGTTAAATACAAGAATAACATTTCCATGTATAGTATGTACATGCCTATGTTTTTGGAAACTTTAACACGAATAACCGGTTATATATAGATTGTCTTCCATGCACTCATGGTAACATTGCATGGTTCATAAATAGTTCTAGGAGCTCTTTAATTTTTGCAAATTGTTCATTTGATGAACACTTCAATGACCATTAGTTCTTTATGAAAATGAAAGCGTCCATATTTGTTGTTGTACATGCATTACGTAGCTTGTCTCCTAGTGACGACTTGTTAATAAACTATAAATTTCGTAGACAACCAACCATTCAAGAAATACACCTTTCATTGGGATTACCCTTAAACATCCCTTGGGGTGTAAGAGAAAAGAAAAATGATTAATTATATTTTCTAATTTTCAATGGGATTCATGTTAATTTATTTCTCATTTCTCATTTTGTTTTATAATTTGTTTATTTAATTTATAAATTGTTTTTTTTATATCCAAAATAGGGGACTTTCCCTAAACTCCTCATGTGATTCATCATACACTCAATGATGTTTGATCAAATCATTATCATATGATCTAGATCTCCTCCATATCGACATGATTGAAAAAAAAATGAGAGATTGGCACCCCTGCGCAGAAGGAGTGTCACGTTTTAAAAAAAAAAAGCCATCCTTATTCACCCAAGGACTCGTGGAGAACTAGAATGTGAGCTTCATGCAGTGGGAGCCTCATGCATGTTCCTGTGTGGCTTACATACACCATACCTTCATGTGGGTAAGGTATGGAACCCTTCTCGAAGGTGGATATAATTTTATATAACTTTATATTTTAAATTACTCCAATAAATGAGCCCTATTATAAAATCAAAATTATAAATCCTGAAAGTCTAAAAGTTATTAATATTTTTATAATTAATTAATTTAATTGTTCTATTATTTATTTTAAATAGTTTATTATAAATTCAATATTATAAATCTTTAAGGTCTTTAAGTTATTAAGCTTTATATAATTAATTAATTTAATTGTCCTATACTTTATTTAAAATGGTTTGTAATTTAGAATGAGGTTATAATTAATTTATAAATTATTTGTTAAATTAGATTTTTACCATAAATAACGCTTATGTTTAATTTAGAGGTAAGATTACTTAAAAATTATATTAAGATGTTAGATTTTGATGTAATCTTAACTTTTAATGTTACATTTGAAACTTTAAAGTTAAAATCTAAATATTAGTTTTAAATGCCTCCTTAAACATTCAATGTTAGGTATACATTTTAATACTTAATATTAGATGTTAAGAAATAAATTATATCACTTAATTTAAATATTAGATAAATGTTAGAGTTCATTGTCGATTTACCATAATCACTCAGGAGCTATCGGGAAGTGTCGGTTTTGTATGGGCTAGACGAGGTACACTGCAAACATTTAACAACAAAGGTGTCGATGAGAACAAGATTAAGAGAATAGGACGGGTATGCATGCCTAACGACAAGTCATGTGTAATATATACAGTTTATGTGAATGGTTTTAGTAGGTCCAATAGGGGAATGTCCATTTCCTTGAAGGGATATACTTAGATATAATTGATGATCCAAGAGGCCTATAGAAACGTTCAGTTATATGAAGAATGTATATAGACATGGTAGGTAGAAATTAATGGGGAACATGAGGGGATTATATTCTAGAAAAGATTGAGCTTGTATCTGATATAAAATTGTGTTGTAATATGAATGGGTATATATCAAGACTCGTGGGTCTTAATTATTCTTAAAAATTGTGTAGTGCCCATCCCCTAAAGATGGGCACTTAAGTTCTGTAATTTTCTACTTGTATATATATAGATCCTAAAGAGCTTCTTTGTAAGATACTACTAGAATTTATTTATTGTTTACCATGTTTCTTATCAAAATTTTCTCTTTAATTCAGTTTTAAAGATTCATGCATAAGTTTAACTTGACAGTATATTTCTCCCAGCATGGCATTTTCATTTGGTTCATAATTTTAATAGCATTAGGAATAAAACCATAACTCTAATGACATAGGAATCAAATAAAATAAAGTGCATTTTTCCTTTGGATTTATCCCATACTGAAATTTAGAGGGTTTTGATCAAGTAGAATACCTATTTTTTTTATATTGCAGTAGGATTCCTTACGCTCCTTTAGTTGGTCCTTGCTTAAAAATCTTAGCAGCCAAACTAGATAAACCACCCTACCAACTAGATCATCATGCTGGACCTAGGAAATCTACGAATTTCCTAGCCCCCAAGCCCAAAATTTGATTATCTCAATAGCATAATTCAATAAATTAGGATCCCTCCATCAATAGTTCATAGTTCGATCTCCATTTTTCAATTTCTCTTCGTGCTTTGAGTTTCCCACCTCCTCAATCCCTGAATTAACCCCCTCATCGGTTTGCAATCCTCGAGTTAACCCCCTCCTTGATTTTCCTCCCTTCTCATCTAAATCCTAAGTCATATTCTTCCCCCACCAAAACCCCCTCAATCCTCCCCCAACTCCTTCCTATATACCATTTTCTACCTTCAATCTCCTTCTCGCTTACTCCACCACCCTCCCCAAAACATTCATTACAATGGCTCATTTTACAATCTAAAAAAATAAAATATTATTTATTTTGTACTTGTTTTCTCGAGCAGTTCAATGGTATTGGGAATAGTTAAGTTTAATTTAATGGGTTGAACCTATATCATTTAATGGTTCTCAAATCGTTCAACTCATGATCTTCCCGAGGGGGTGGAACAATTATTAGTTTTATCCTTTATTTAATATGTTAAACAAAATAATAATTAAATACTTATCTTGTTGACTCTTCAAAATTTGAAGTGGTGGTTTGATTAATCTACAAAAATCTAAACATCGATTCTTAATCTCGCATGGAGGTACTTTTATTAATATATTTATTCAATGAACCCTATCTTAACTTACTCGACGCATTCAATAAACTAATAATACTTTTACAAGGTTTTTCTTATCAATCACTTTTATGATATTAAACTTGGTAAGATAACATTTTGAGAGATTCGTTCATTAATTTGTAATGGATAAATTTATTGTAGTTTAATTATAAATTGATAATAATAATAATAATAATAATAATAATAATAATAATAATAATAATTGGGGGTGAATACTAATATCAACATTTATTTGTTTAATTGCTAAGTACCCTAGCAATAATCTAGTACACTTTTATGAATAGTGTGGGTACATTTAATGGTTTAATTAATCATGATTAATAGTTAAACCGTATAACTTTCCAAAGTTAATGTTTATCAACAATACTTCAGATTGATTGCACTTCTTTTAATTGTTTATTACCATGTTTACATACCATTAATTAATAGTTTAATTGATTTATTCTTACACATATCCAACAACTAAACATCCATTATATGAATTTGATCAATACATAATTATCATATTTTACTACTACAACTTATACGATTATTCAATCTGTTATTTGTATATTGATGCTAGAGTACATGTGCAAAGTGTGCATGTGTGGCCATTGCATGCACATGCTAGAAATGTACTATAAGAAAACACCATCTCACCTAGGCATACCTGCTATTTACTAATAATACTCATACATCCAAGTAGAACACATACATAAATATAACATAATTATCTTAGCGTCCTTATTGGATTAACATTTAAACTCTTTAGGATTCATATCCTTTTTTGTGTGTGTATATTTAGTTTAATTAATCAAGCATGTGGAAGGGTACCTACTCCCACCAACACAAGATCAAGGAATACCCACTTTCACAATATTAACTAACATATCCGTTCATCGTAACCTACGTCTTCATCCTCCCTATCCTTCCTCTACTAGAACAAATTACATGCTATCTATACTGGCCTGACCACATATAACCTGAGAGTGGTAGCATTTTCTAACCTAGTTGACCTAGCCTCTCCTAGAAGGCATCCGACCATCGTAATCACAACAACTTGGGGAGCATGTCTCAGCACTGCCCTCCCATGACTCCAGGTATCATAGTGACATAGGGTGGGAAATACATCCATCCGTCTCAACATCCTAGGTCTATACCCTATAAAAACCATATTTTGCTGCTATCAGGATTATTTGATTGTGTCATCGTATAATCATCATTTTTGTCGCTAAGGTTTACTGCATAACAAGTCACTATTCCACATTTCATATCAAGTATTTGAGTATTATGTAACGCCGATGTCTTGTGGGTTATAACTTCACAAGTACACATGTATAACAAGTAATTTTAGTTGATAATCAATTAATCACATCATGATCCTCATTGTTATTTCATGTAATAATCTAATTCATCAAAGGTACACACGACATATAATAATTCAATTCGTCACACTGTAACATGCTATCCATGTACCATCATACACTTCACATTTTAGAAATGAAAACATTTCAACATATACTATCATCATATAATAAAGTAACCCTATGATAATCAACACATCATAACTGCATAAACATAGCAACATAATAATCATGGTGGCATCATAAACATAGTAACATCATAATCACAATGCCATAATAAACATAGTAACATCATAATCGTGGTCCTATCACATCGTAAGTAAAGTTATTGAGCCGAGAAAGGTCCACAAGGTATTAAACAATAAAGTGTAGTACATCTAACTCATAAATAAGCCTAGTCGGAATATGGGGAATTACAGTAATCCATAAACTGTGATATACTTTGGCACCTGAATAGTCAATGGAAACATGGAATTATGGGAATATAATGAAGAAATTTGTGAGGCACCTTTTTTGTTACTTTATCAGTTCAATATCTATCAATTTCACATTGTTGGCATTTGTTATCTGATGCATAATGTCCATAATATATAATATGATCATTAGGAGATGCATCAATAGCTTTATACTCCATTCCAATTTATTTCATAATCAATAATACCTCTCGACATGTGCGTGGTAATTATTTAATGGTGGTAATAGAAATTCACTCAACAATATGAAACATTGAAAAAAAATTAAATGTTAACAATACTACTCATAAATATTCCATATCCCTAATTTACGAATTAATTAACACTAAAATTAGAGGAAAAAAGTCAACTTTACATACCTTAGGAGCTGTGTGAAACAAGTGTTGATAAACCATTCAAAACCTTCAAGTTCACCGACAACAATATAGGAGATAGAATATTTGTTGTTGAGCCTTCATAAAGAGGTTCTTCGGACATCTTGAGTAAGGGAACATCATGAATGGAGGTTGTCCTCATAATCCAATGGAGAAAATGTGTCTTGGAGAAATCTATTTATCTCATATTTTCCATTTGTATCAATAACTCCATCTTCATCCATAGCATCATTAAGAACTTGATATTCAGTCTTTTGATATCCATGTTCCTCACCTTGTAAAGTAGTGTTTCTACTGTTATGTGGCAAATAGCTCTCTGGCGGTCGACATTTAGGGAAAATTGTCTTTATATTTTCAAACAATGTAATAACATTAGTGTATAATATACAACACATATATTTAAAATGACAAAACATTTTTTGAATACATGATCAATAATATTACAAGAAGTACATTATGTAATGATTAACGTCTTACCAAGGGACGATATTCATACCCCCTTTTAGCATGCCCCTTCTTCTTACAATGTTTTCAGGTGTTGTTCTAAAAATCCTTTTCATTAACAAACCCCTGAGGAGAAAATATTGAATAGTTAACTCACTTTATGTATGACCCCACACATTAAAGGAGACCAATAATTTAAAAACACTAACCTAGAAATGGAACGAGATGAAAAATTCGATGTGTTAAACCAGTATCAGACTCTTCAAATCACAAATCGAACAATCAAAAGAAAAATGGTTGCAACTATAGCTAATAATTTGTTGAAATGTCTTAAAAACATGTATTTATAGATAAATGATAGCGGCGATTCCACCAAAAAAGCACAACGATCAAATTTCAACAATAACAAAAAGTCAATGACCATTACTATGATGACCATTTATGATGATTATTAGTTAACTGTTGCTATGACAACAAACTTTGTGATTTCGTCACTATTACCATGAACTATTGTCACTATAGCGACCAACAATTATGTTTGTCGCTATAACGACGATTATCGAGGGCCAAAACAATTTTTTTCAAATTTTTTTATCTATTTATCCATGAAAAAATTGATTTTAACTTATTCGTGGGAATATTTCCTGGAACTTTTGAGCCATATGTACTAGTGTTATATGTGACCTGTTTAGGAACAAATTTTTTGTTTGTATATTAGATGACTCATATAGTCTCACCAAAGCGAGTTGTATTTGATCCTGACTTAGTGGAGATCATATATCTCTACTGGGAAGCTTATAGCAAAAGGTGTTGTGAACGATGCCTCCGAGGCATATGAGTTCTCACATTTTTTTCCATACTCAGATCCAATGCAATCTCAACATCCATTTAAACGGGAAGGTAAAATCATTCTACCTAAACTATTTACATATGATGATGTTTCATATTTAGAATATGAAGAAGAGGACCAAATTGAATCAGATCGTTGTATCGAAGCTCAAGTTCAATTCAATCTAGATCCAGATCCATTTCTAGTCTCTACTCCCAATCCTATGACTAAATGGGCTCAACAATTCATTAAGGATGATGGGACCATGGCTAGAGATTCATCTGACAAAAGGAGAACAAGATAATATTTTCAAGATGAGAACCTTACATTATGTCATGCAAATCCACTTCTCCCAGAGAGGTGCTACAAACTCTAAGAGAAATGCTACATGATGGTAAAGTATGATCAATAGTTCTGCAGAGTGGATTTCCATGATTCACCAAGACATGCAACCATGGACAAGTAATATGAGTAATTGAAGAACAATGAGACATTGAATCATGTATCTCTTCCTCTAGAAAGAAGAGACAAAAGTAAATTTCTACATGGTAAATTTCAAGGAAACATCTACATGGAAAAGCCTAAGGGGTACAATAATGATTCCCTCTTAACATGCAAGCTGAGGAATCCATTATATGGGTTCATCCAATCCCATAGGGAATGGCATCCCAAGTTCAACTCTTCTATACTATCAAAGAGGTTTTAAAGATGCAAGTTTGGATGAAAACGCAATAACATTTCTTCTCCTATATTGCATTAGATTGGAAGAAGGTGGAGATATTTGCATGTACTATACTAGGTAACTAGTGCACACAAGGACCATCATGCTGCATTAATAGTCCATAGAGGTGCAGACTATAGAAATTTTTCACAAGTTTTTTACTCAGTAGGAAATTGTCTCTTGGTGTGAAAGATTCATCCCGGTTCCACTTTTCAATTTTTTTGGGGGGGGGAGGGCGGGGTGGTTTCCCATGAGGTTTTCCTAATTTTCTCAGTTTTTTGAGAAATTTCTATTTTTCATTTTATTGTATGGATGAATTTTGGTCTTAGTTACTAGGGCCTAGGTTTTCCAATTTTGGATTAACGAGGAGTGTTAGGATTAATTATAATCCTCCCTTGTCCACCATCGTCTAAAATGTCATTTCATAGCTTAGGAGTATGTTTCCACCTCACTAGTTCCATTGGGAACTCATATGAGGACCATCTGCAAGATGATGCACTAAATAGCATGAGTTTGTGAGCTTCAGAGACCAATCCCTAAAACTTAGGAACCAACACTCAATGCCACCAACAGTCACTAGCAATTGACCCTAGTTTGTGTTTAATTATGCTTCGATAATCCATAGTTAGTTCATATTCAGTTAACCTAGCACCAATTTTGCATTATTTGAGGAATTTTTGCACCTTTTATCACCTAAATCAACCAATTAACTAAATGTGAAGAGATTTAGTCATCCAGAGTTACATTAGTGAGTCTCTTGTGGTGTTTTTCCACAGTTATATTTCTCTGGAGTCGGTCCAAGTTAGGGTATTTGAATCACACCTAGTGTATTTGAATTATCCTTATTATATCATGATTGTATTACATACAAATTAGTTAATTACAAGGTAATGTTATTCTGAAAATGTTTTTCCTCCAGTCCATTTAATTTCATGTTCATTGTTTGATGATTTCGGACTAAATTTCTTCTTCCTCTTTCAACCTTATTTCACGTTGAATTTCAATCCAACCTGAAGATCCCGAAGCTTTGGTAAATTAAACAAATATATGTTTCTTAAACTCACCTTACTCTTACAAAATGGTTTCCAAACTATATTGGAAGTCAGATTATGATATAGTTCTTAAAATTATTTTAGGATTGTAGAGACATATATTGATTGTTGTTTTGGCCCAAATGTAGGGATACTATATTATAGTATCAAATGGCTAATTCTTTAGATGCCATATCATTCCAACTTTTTCAAAATCCGGTGAGTCTCCCTTTCCATCTCTAATAAGTTTTGGTATTATTTATATTTTGATAATTTATTTCTATTTATGTTACTTATCCATGTGAATCTGAATACCAATTTATTCTATATAGTAGGATCTCAATTTAGGTTAGAATTTGTATGAAGAAGATATTACACCAGTCTCAAAACATCATTATCTCTTATCAAGAGAAAAATACCACAAAGAGTTCATAGATAAAAATGGGAAATCAAGGCTTTACCCCATCGATTGTAACATGTCATCTTCAATCCACAATCCTAGTTCATTGATGATAGTTCATCATTCTCTAGATATATTTTATGACACCTGAGTAGTTTCTGGTTGTTTAAAATGTCAAGGGTTGAAGTTGAACCCTCGACATGTCACACTAACCCATTACACCAATGAAATATTACCTAATGTTCATGGTGTAAACCCCCCTACGCAAATAAAAAATCTAATAGGTGATATAGAAAAGAGACGTAGGAAAACTTCTCTATTCTAATTTTTGAAAAATTTGGAAGCCAAAACAACTATATCTCATCCTAAGTTAATGAACCTTCTGCTTAGGTTCAGTCAAGTGAAATTTCTAGTGATTCAATGTATGGTATGAATTCCACCCAACACATGTCTACTAGAATATCCAAAAAAGTTGTATAAGTTGAGAGAAACATTGTCCGTGCATAGACCAAGGTCCATCCAATTGTTGGAGGGTAGTGATGGTTTCTCTCTTCTTGTGAACTTCCAAAGTAAATATCAAACTTCTTACAACTGCACTTTGTATGGCACTTGGTTATCTTCTCTACCCGTGCCTAATGTTGGAACCAAATTCTCCTTTTTTGGTAATTGTTTTATTCTTTCCAAGTATAATATACATGTTGCAAATCTTAGTTTGTTTATCCTTTCACATGTACTCGTTCCTCCCAAATAGTCAGTAGCAATTATTACATTTTGTGTTTCTATCTCTTATTTGTTGGATTACTTGAATATTGTTAAATAAAAGCATAACATTTCCATGTATAGTATGTACATGCCTATGTTTTTGGAAACTTTAACACGAATAACCAGTTATATATAGATTGTTTTCCATGCATTCATGGTAACATTGCATGGTTCATAAATAGCTCTAGGAGCTCTTTAATTTTTGCAAATTGTTCATTTAATGAACACTTCAATGACCGTTAGTTCTTTATGAAAATGAAAGCGTCCATATTTGTTATTGTACATGCATTACGTAGCTTGTCTCCTAGTGACGACTTGTTAATAAACTATAAATTTTGTAGACAACCAACCAGTCATGAAATACACCTTTCATTGGGATTATCCTTAAACATCCCTTGGGGTGTAAGAGAAAATAAAAATGATTAATTATATTTTCTAATTTTCAATGGGATTCATGTTAATTTATTTCTCATTTCTCATTTTGTTTTATAATTTGTTTATTTAATTTATAAATTGTTTTTTTTATATCCAAAATAGGGGACTTTCCCTAAACTCCTCATGTGATTCATCATACACTCAATGATGTGTGATCAAATAATTATCATATGTTTAATTGTCTCACCAAAATCTCACACACATATTCATGTATTGCATTTCCTGTACTTCTAGCTCATAAATAAGGCTCTTGCTTGATTAATTGTATTTGTTTATTCTTTATGGGATTCATATTAATGTATTGTTCAATTTTATCATGGGGTGTAGAATAGGTGGTTAATGGATTTATTGTTAAGGATATCCTTGCATAAGGTATATTTAAAAATGTATTTCTCAATTTGAAATTTGAAATTTGAAATTTAATGTGGGAGTGATGTTAATTCATCGCTTAATTTGAATGTTTGCTTTATATATTATTTGTAGGGTAACATTTTCTATTGGAAATAATTATTGTTCTTTTGTAATAATTATTTTGTATAATTATGGATCAAATAATTTGCATTGTATGTACTAACATCATTGATTTAAAGGTTGAATATTGATATCTTAGTTGGTCAAGGGACAGGAATTCATGAAGGAATGCCTAGGTTCAAATCCCCTTGAGGTGAGTTAGATGAGGGAGACACCCAAAAATCCAACATAGTTGAAGGTTGGTGTGGCCCAGGTCAGGTGAGATCCCTAGGTGATTTTGACAAAATAGATTCTCATGCATTGAATATACTTAGAAAATGGAGGAAATACATTGGCCTTGAGTGACAGACATTTTTTACAAACAAAAAAAACATCACTGATGTATTTTTCAATCGTTATGAAATCAGGATTTCAATGATGAGTAACCTATATACCATATTTTGTTGCACCCTACTAGAATTTAAAATCGAGATAAGGATGAAAAAGATCACAAATTGGAGAGGAAACATACAAGCATGGTTGAGTCAACCACCTATTCAATTTCCATTGTGTACATACTCACCAATTAGGAATTCCTACAATAATAGTAGTTCTTCACATGTTGGAAATGGAGGCAATGAAGTACAAGTTGGTATGGATGATTTATTATGACAAACGAGTGACATGGATGCAATGTTGTTAAATAAATTCCAAGACAATGAGCATGAGGGGTTCACTACCAAAACAATATCATATCATGCCCATTCATATTGGGAGTTTTAATACTCCTAAAAACCTCAAAAATATATTTCCTCGTATTAAGGGGTCCAGGCGGGATCTTAATTTGACATAGTAATATACATATTGGGGGTTATGTTATCTGGGTAGGTTGAGGAATAACATTCAAATAATGAGATGGATTCAGATATATATATATATATCTTCTTCTTCATATATTGGAGGTCACCCATAAATACCTATCTCCCCACTAATTCCTCTAATATATCACACAAGGTTTTTCCTTATCATATTCCTCATCGAATCTTCTCAGTGACGTATTCCTGAAGAGAAAGCATGAACTCCGAAAGATTTTTTCTTGGAATAGTAATAACCATGCTCCCCTAGCACAAATTACAAGTGTCCATTGGTGCCTCAATTACTATATTTCATTTTTTATTCCACTATATAATGCTAGAAATTGACCAATCACCCCTGCAAACCTGATGGGATCATTATTAGTATTATACTATTATTGTATTGATCATCCTGTTTGGTTATACGAAGATGCATTAGGGTTCCTGCTTGTTACAACTTGATAGTATGATATAAGTGGGGTATTAAAATGGGTTGATAATAATGGATACCTACAATATCTCTTGAATCTAGGGGTTTTCTTAATCGAAAGGGTATATTAGGAGGGGGTTTCAATAATATGGATTTAGGAGGAATTTTCCAATATTTAGTGAAATTAGGAATATTCTTTAATATCCTGCGAATGATCGTGCTATGTAACAAGTTCACTAAGTGAAACTCTTGCGACAATGAGCTAGGGGATGACACTCATATGGTCACTAAAGTATCGTTGGCCCTAAGAAAGGAAAATAGAGTTTTGATTGAAAAGATGAAGAATCCGGTCACAAGGTGAGAAAGACTGTGATGAAAAAGGTTGTGCTAAAAAAGGAGAAGAGTAAGTCGAAATCAGGAGTTCAACCTAGTTTTAAGTTAATTTAGACTAATAGTCTATTTTTGGAATGGTCGTGATTGTAAATTGAGAATATAGTGCATGTATTGATGTAACGATATGTTTTGAGTTTGTTAGAAGAACTAGTTGACTACCGGTTGAGAACTAGTCAATAGGTAAAATGAGAATTATAAAAAGAATATAAGGACGATCCAAGTTGTGTGTGGATGACCGAATGAGAGGAGAGAGTCCATACCAAGGAGAGATATAGGAATACATGAGAGCATGAGAGGGACAAAAACCTCATCTATTGTAAAGAATATTCCAAGAGAAGTCTGCAGGTTGTGTGCATAGACCGAAGGTGTTCAAAATATCACTCATGCCGGATGAAGAGTCTCTTTGTGGTTTTCCCCGTATGGGTTTCCACGTTAAATATGTTTCTTTGATATATATTTCTATTGTGTATGAATATTTATAAGTTTTTCTAACATATAATGATATAATATTGTGGAATGTCCATTGATATATGTAAAAGTCTATATATTTTATATGTTGTCTATGTGTGTCAACGAATCAATATACCTTACTCCCTGGTGTGTATGTGTCGATGGAAGTCCATCCTTTGTTTTAGGTCAAGTGGATTGATTATATTGTGATGAAGAAATTCTCTTCCACAACTACAGAAGCTTGGTCTCTTCCACAACTACAGAAGCTTGGTCCTCGCAGTCCCCGTAGATATCTCGGGTGAGACCTCACTTGCATCATAGGAGTTTCCAATGGAGTTACAATATGTTGGGATGAGATCTTGGGATTTGATGACATACATAGAATTATGAACCTTGGTCACTGAGAAATGACACCAAGAAATGGTTCCATTGCTGAGACATGAATCATCATGAAGGGGAAATGTTTTGGCACCCAATGAAACAACAAATTCAATATTCGGTTGATTACAAAGCAAGGGCGTATGCACAAGAAGAAAATAAAGGATCATGACTGAGTCCAAAAAATGGTTAGAAATATATATTTACACATATATTCATGATATTTTCTTTAATGAATTTCCCATTCTATTGCATGAATGGTTGTCGAAGCTAGCAACTCAGAGGAAAAATTTTCAAGGAAGAGAACCCACAGAATGGAGTCCTTAGTTAATCCAATGGTTGGAAAGAGTCAATACTCCTATATCTATGGATGCCAACTTCTGGGTTAATAGAATTTTGGAGGGATTTATTACTGAGATTGAAATCAATACTATAAGATCATACATTGAGACATAAAGAGATTTCTTCCAATAACCTCAAGGGCGTTACTTGAAATCCTTAAAACTGTTCATAAAGATGTTGGTATATGAAAGAGGGATCGTGAGGATGCAATCCAATGAATAAATTATTATGTGAGGAGACTGTGGTTAATGTCACAGGAAAATATTGAGCAATATGTAAAAGAATTAGCTGAGATGTTTTCTTTTGATAGAGATATTGAACAAGAGGGTGGTCACCTAAGGAATGGAAGAAGATTTTAGTCAAGAAAGAGAAGTAGGACTATGAAAAGAAGAGGAAGTTGCAGCATGACTGAAAGAATGGACTACAAGTTCGAACCACATCTAAATGGAGGATTCTTTGTCGAAGAGGAGGAATATTGACTTATATCTAAAGAATAAGAAGAGGAAGCAACAGATCCAGATAAATACTATGACATACCCACAACCTCACGTACATCTCCAAAACCTAAGGTAAGACTTAAAAGCACATAAAAGAGATGGATTTTAGATCGTAGTAATAATAATAGTAGATATAGTAGTCAATGAATTTCGAGTAGTGGAACCTTTCATTCAGAAATACCACAAGTACATATAATGTCGGGGGTTGATGTAAAATTATCAATATGCAATGGGAATGGTTTGAAAGACCCCGAGAAACATTGGCTCTTGTGTGAAACTCTCTGGACAGTGTGACAGGTCTAAGATGAGGCTATAAAAACAGATCAGATGATCACAATATTTAATGGTCATGCACTTGAATGGTATATGAAATTTTCTGTGGTCCCCGCAGGGATCTCTCATAAGTCATTAGATCAGATCTGAACTAGACCGATAGAAGAATTCAAGAATCCTAAGTCTGATTCATAATGCATCACATAATTAAAGGAGATTAAGAAACTATCTACTGAGTCTATTTGGTACTTCGACCAAATTTTTAAGACTCTAATGCATAAAGTCAATTTCCAGCTATCATATGTCCATCATAAATAATGGTTTATTGTGGCAATGATACCACATATCGATGTTACTTTGATGCCACAGAATATAGTACCCTATATCAATCCTCTTGAGCTTTCTATAATGTTGGATTCCTCACTAGTTGGAGAAACTAGTGTAGTAATGATGCAAATAGAGTCACAACTTTCCAACCTCATGCTGCAAATACAATATATTAAGAAAAGAAAAGAACTGTGGGAGGAACTATGGTGTACAAGATGCATGACTGAAGGCCATCATAAAGACTCATGTCTAACATACTTGAATTGTCTTGCATCAGGAGCACCAAATTGTATAAATTCAAAAGAATTTCCTGGTGTAGAATTTTTCAGACCACTAGGAGCGCCAAATCCTATAAATTCTATGTTGGAAATATATTTTGCATCAAGTTCACCAAATCCTGAACTATTTTGTAGTTTATACTTGTCTCTTTTGGTGACTAAATATAAATTGATCACTCACCCACTTTATTGTATTTTATTGGAGAGATGATGAAATTTTATCACTCTCTCCAGAATTTTGTACTCTATACAATAATATAGATGTGTACATTCCTAGGAATAATACTTTTCTTTACTCTAGTTATGTGTCACTTCTATTTTGGTAGTGTTCATATCATATTTTGTGAGTGATTTTCTAGTAATAATTAATTTATTTTTGGTTCCATAAAAATAATAATATCTCTAGTAGATCTCCAAACATGGTCAACCCTTCATCCACATTGCTAGAAACTGCAATTATTGTTATATAAATGTTACATTTTAACTAGTCTATTACTTTCTCTATGGAAATATGAATATTTTGATTTTTATGTCCTATGTCACCTATGAGAATCACCAAATGAAAGCCAGTAATCAGTTTACTAACCAAATACAATGTCATCCAAAATTGAGATTTTCAATTTGTAAATGAAAAAGAATATTGTTAGGAAATTATAAAACATCATACAAGAGTCTATTAGTGTCCTTCATAGCCACAATATTAAGAGCTTGTATTCTATTGAAGGTACTAGTTATCAATTTATCGAGTAAACGAAAGAGCAAATGAAAAAATAATATTAATATTGTGATCAATATTTTCCAGAAACTCCATAGCATCCATTTTTCTTTGTGGATGTTTTGAATCTAGAATAGGATACGTGATCATATAAAATAGTATTAATATCATCAATTGACAAAAAATAGTTAATACCACCAAAATTACAAGTATATACATGGAGAAAAGTACTGTATAATGCAACTCTATACTAATTTAGTCTAATGTCTAAATATTTATTGAAAGTAATACATGATGCATTTCTAAAAGGAAAAATATGCATAGATATAATAAATAGTTGTGGATCAATATGACATCTATTGATCCATCGTTATTGAAAAAATTTGGTGGATGCGGAAAAGAATTGTTTCCCTAGTTTAAATGGTTTAGATCTAGAACAAAACAAGTACAACTATGCAGCCTTTCCCTAGATTAGTAAATTACTTGAATGTGAAGATTTTATACCTCTTTGTGAATATGATCCTTGCATTATCAATGCTTTTGTGATCCAATCTTGAAGAAGGGACACCTGCAAAAGATACAAAGGACAAGATACAAGAAATAAAAGCAACAAGATAACTTAATGAATCTATGCAAATGATCAAGGAGAAAAGAAATAAACAACCTGAATAACATTACATATTATCTGTGGGAAAGGAAAAATATATTTGTATTAATGTAAAGGAGGAATTTAATCATTGCAATCAAATCCTTGATGTTGGGGATTATTCCTACAAGATTTTCACTCTCAAACTCTACAAACCTTTCACTCTCCATATCCAAACTCCTTTTCCTCTGACACCTAAAATAAGTTAAACAACATAAAGGTACTTTTTTGGTTTGTTGCTGGCAGCAACAGTTCCCATTTTAATATGCTAAAATGGGAGCCCCACTCATCCTTTTAATTGGATTTTAAAGACATAAACATTCTAGGGGATTTTTAAACTGTAAGTATTGTGTTTTGGGATTAATAAAATTTCCTTATAAACCTTGTTTTTTTGGTTTTGTGGATTGTGGAAGCACTCTTTTATTTTACACATATTTTCCATTTCTGTAACCCAAAATGCAGATTATGGAAGTCCTTTTTTTTGGACGTTTTCGAAAATATTTTTCACTCATCCCATAACCCACAAATGCGGATTGAGGGAGTTAGAATTTTCTTTCAATACAAGTTTTTCTTTCCACAACCCATAACCCTCAAACTTATTGCGGATTGTGGAAACCCTTTTCAAAATAAAAATTTTATCATCTGGTTCTTTCTTCTGCATTCTACAACGCAGATTGCAGAAAGCAAAAACTCAATAAAATTATCATTTGCAATATTTCTTACTCGCAACCCACAGATTTATGTGGATTGCATATTGCAGAATTTAACAAATTTTCCTTGGTTAATAATTTCATCTCGCATTCAACAACCCGCAATGCGGATTGTGAATTGCATAAATCATAAAATCTAAAGTTTTCTGACTCTTTTTACGTCCGCATTTTAGTTTCCTGCCTTGATATCAGCCGTCAATTTCTACAATATCTATGGCCTAGATCTATTTTTGGTTGAGTCATGGATAATTTAAATCGTTTGAATTTACGAGTTCTTCACCATTTCACTTGTGGTTTTTACCGCTTTTGATATTTTACTGTGCATTTTTCTCATTCGAGCTCACCAATATTCTGATCTCCAAGATCTTTACTGGTATTTTTCTTACCCTTTACGGTCATTTTTTCTGTTATTTTTGAATTGTGGTAGCTTTTAACCATGGTTGCCAAATTTCTACCAGAAATTACCTCCAATATGTCCATGAAAACAAGGTCTAAGAGTGCTCTCCAACATCAGAAGAGAAAGGATCCCAATGCCGAAATTTTCATAGACACCAATGGGCATGTTGCAGAAACCCTTCACCTGGATTGGTCGAGAATTTACTCAATATTCGACAATGATGATTTTTCTACAATACCCCATGACCAACCTACATATGCCAAAATTAGGAACTCCCATCTTCATTGCATTACATCTTGACCTTCATTCATGCCCTATATAAACCCTCTCAAGTGGGTATTGGATCTACGCAAACCCTAAGGAGCATTCCTTCGATGAAAATACTCCTACCCAAGTGGCGTCTTTCCATCCTAATGTTTTCGATAGAGCTTACACCCTTGGTTCTCCTCAATATATTTTGAATGCAAAATTCCTTGAAGTGGTTGTCCCAATTTAACATTGTAGAAGTAGTCAAATCCGAGATGGCAAACCAACTGAATGCATCCCTAAGGAAACCAATTATTACCCTGTTTCCTGGTTTAGGGAACCTTTTTCCTTGCTTAAGGCCATGTTTTGTCGATTAAATGGATTACCAAATTGCTCAATGTTCAAATACAAATGGGTTCCTGTAGCCCACCATCTATTTCTTATAGGTGAATCTTTTAACTAGGAACATATTTTATCTATGAATTTGACAGAGGAAATCGATAAATATCAGAATAGTTCATCCTCAAGGAAGCCATATTTCTACATGCCGGGTTATGTTATGGACGTATTTTGCGCTAGTTATTATTTTCCGACCATGGGCTGGGAGTGGAACAAAAATTTACGACCGGTATAGATATAATGATAAGATATGTGGGAGGAGAATTTTGTTCCCCGAATTTATGAAATTTGTGACTTGTTTCTAGGGTCAATTTACTAGAATATTTTCAAGGAAGATGCTCCATATCTCTCTAAAAAAGTCAGGTCTTTGATTACACTATGTTGATGTAATTGTAACTTTGGAATGTATTCACTTGTATATCTTATGTATTGTACCCCCATGTTTATTCCATGAAGTGTTTGTAATGTATTTGAGTCATTTCATGCCCTGATGTTCCTATCGGGAGATTCAATAATGTAAACAAGTCATGTCAAGTCATTGTGGGTAACCCTCCTATTTTTCAAGGGTTAAAGTCCCCATAGTTGTGGGGCCCTAGGGTTATTAGACTATTTTAGAGAATTTGGCCCTAGGTGAGTTATTGTAAGTTGGGGAAATAGTCCCCACCGTTGTGTTAAGGATAACCCTTGTTGGTCAGAGGGGCAAAGTCCCCACAAGTTGTGGGGCACTAGGGTTATTAGACTCTCTTAGAGATGTCGGCTCTAGTAAGTAATTTTTAAGTGAGGCCGACATGTTGGAGTGGACATTAAGTGAACGAAAGAATACAAATACAGAGTGAGCCTCTCTATTTATAACACACACACACTCATTGGGGCGCATGAGTGAGAGAGAAGTTGTTGGGACAAGAGAGAGACTACTGCTGTCAGGAGATCATCTTTATGTTTTTTGGGTTTTACTTTTGGTGCTGATTCTATCTCTGAGGAAGTTGCGGGGTTTTCTCCTTTATGGTTTCCCCAAGGAAAATTCTTTGTGTCTCTTGTCTCTTGTGTTTATTGTTGTGCATGTTATTCTCTCAGTTAAAGATCGTAATATAATGCTAGCTTGAATGATAAAATATAACATGGTATCAGAGCTAACTTAAGTAGAAGACATTGTGCAGCTTCGGAAGCTAGGAATTCTTACATTTTGGGTCTCTCTCAACAATCCATCTGCAAAAGTATGCTAGGATGAATCTCAATTGAAGGGCGCATCATTCTGTTGAAGCAGAATTTGATTCCGAGCATTTTTAGTTTTCGGTGCGGAAAATTAGGGATTTCAACAGAAGAGGAATTTTTGAGTGAGCCAGGAATAGGATTTATCTCTTCATCAATATCAAATTTTAGAGACCTGGGTCAATATTTTTGGTTGGGTGAAACTCCAGAAAAGTCAAACCATAGTTTGACCCCGGGCTGGAAACACCCTAAAATACTAAAATTGATAAGTTTTGGTACATTCACTATATATCTGGATTGGAGATTGCTCAAGAGCTGAAACTTTCACAAGCCAAAGATAAAATCTATATTTACATTTTATCCACAAGTCGGCCTTAGATTCACTATATTCTAGGAGATATGATCGCTCCAAGTTAGGGTTCTAGCCTCTTCCAGGATCCATCCCTAAACAGGAAACTTGGGGAGAATTGCTATATCACGGGATAAAAAGGTCCAAATGAAATTTTGGAAGATGTTACAGAAAGGGCACACACTATAATTTCTTTAGTATAATTTTCAAACCTTTAAGATGAAACAGTGACACATGGAAGTCCTTACAACTTTTCTATGATGAACAGTGCTGAATCAGGTCACCTTGGGAAAACAATCATAAGTCCCAATTGGTGAAACACATTATGATGAAACCTAGGGTGTTGGAACAGATACATGTAATGCTACCTCACTGCAAAGGTTCAGACATAGAGGAGTAGTAAATTTGGAGATATAATAGAAATAGTATTAGGATTTTATGCAGAATAAATTGGAAAACTAGGGCTTCCTGTTTCGGGAGCTTCCCTCCACTGTTTTCAGAAAAGGAGTACATTGGACAGCTCACCTTGAATATTTCTATCTGTCTATCCAATCAGATCTTAAATATTCCAATTTTTTAAAATTAGGGTTTCTCTAGCAAACCCTAGAGCATCCGGCTCCGGAACCGAGACGAACACCTCAAATCGGTAAGATCTAATCTTTTGCTATTTTCATTTGAGGTTCTCATTTCAAAGTGATCTATCATGTAAGCTTGATGATAAGCTTGGTGAATTTGAAAACTTCCAATAATGGAAGTAAATGATGTATCTAAAGAAAATGAATTGGACACCTACCTAAGTAGAGAGGTTCCAGTTCCAGAGGGAGATGAGTCTAAAAGCCTTACACAAGAAGAAATTGGTCAAGGCCAAGAAGATCATTGTTGGTTAAATCATGGATCACCTTGTACCACAAGTGTATTCCCTAAAGACACCGAAAGATATGTTTGATTCCTTGACCAAGCTATTTGAAGGGAAGAACATAAATCAGAAGATGACCTTAAGAAACCAGTTGAAGAATGTGAAGATCCAAAATGCAGAGACCATGCAGTCATACTTTACGAGGGTCTCTCAAATCAAAGAACAAATTTGTAGCAGTAGGAGAAGAAGTGGAGAATGAAGAAGTGGTGATAGCCACCTTGAATGGCCTTCGAGGATCATGGGATTCATTCATGTGAGGAATGTGTGCCAAAATGAAGTGATTGATTTCAGGAGACTCTGGGAAGAAGAAGAAGCTCAACTCATAATAAGAGAAAAGAAGATGGGAGAAACTGAAGATAAAGATTTCACGATTCAAAGAAGATCCCTCAAGCAATGAGGAATATGATGAACTCAACTCTTGAAGAACCTCTTATCCACCTTAGAATTTGGATAAGAAATGATGCTATGATGAATGAAGAAGATAATGAAGCTGAAGGCTCAAGAAGGAGTCTACCCACGAAACAAATAAAGACAAGTATTCAATTGTCATTTCATGATATTGTTTTGTTATGCATTTGTTTATATTTAGTTGATTTATTATGCATAATAGAATGTTTACATTAATGGTAGTATACTACTAATATGCATGTGATGGGTAAGTAGCTCATGCTGATATACAAAATCTACATTGCTACTTATCTAGAATGAAACCTCTTTGCTGACATATTGGATTAGTGCGCAATCTCAATGTTGTCCTAGTGGAGATGGAAGGAATCTAGAAACGTTTCTGTGAGATATGGATGAATGTTGTATTGGCTAAAATAGTTGCATGATCATATATTTATGCATAATAATTTTTCATTATGAATATACCTTATGAAATGTTTCTAACCATACAACTAATGCATTTGACTTGTAAGAAAGATCGCGTAAAATCACCTACAAGAAAAGAAGGATGAGACTAGTTCTGAAGAACAAGTGACAATAGTTCAAGATGAAGAATAATATGATGAATGCAATTACATCATTAATGCAGAACCTTCCAGCCATGAAGAAGTAACCAAGAAGAAAGGGAAGACTAGTTCAAGAAGAATGATGTCTAGGATGCAGTATCGATACAGGAAGGGAATTTCATAGTTCCATAATGCACTAGATGGAAACATCATGGGATACAAGGAAATATTCGTAGCACAAGGCTTCTCATGAAAAGAAGGCATAGAATATGAAGATACATTTGCAGCCAGTGGGATTTGAGACACATGACAGGAAGAATCATGTGTGTAAATGAAATAAGGACTCGTACAAGCTCAGAAGACACCCATGGGATAACACATACATGAGGAGCTTGATGAAGATCTGAACCTATGCTACAAGGTTGATAGAGGATGACAAGTTGAAATATGGGTGCGAGAAGAACTTTTGAAAAAGTTCAAGATAGAGGATCTTGGTATCCAATGATCCTAGATGAATACATAGAATATTAGTATCAGAGGAAGATACTTGTCACTCTGGTACAAAATGTTTCAGTACATAGAGTATAAAAGATAGAGGGAGAATGATGCTCTGCTTCAGAGGGAGTGACTACAGAAGATCCTGAGGTTTGACATGGTACGATAGGATGGACAGATTATTGATGAATCTAGGATTTACTAAGAGTAAAGTGGATTCCAACCTTTTCTTCAAGGTTGCAGATGGAAGACCAGTGATGCTCCTGTTATATGTCGATGACTTGTTCCTGATAGAAAAGAGGAACTCATTAAAGTTGGAAGAATGAGACTTTGTATTGAGTTCGAGATGAAGGACTTGGATGGCATGGAGGTGTGGAAAAATATCCCTGTGACAAGGGAAGTATGCAGTAGAGATCCTAAATAGATTTGGGATGATGGACTGAAAGTCCATGACCACACCTATGGCATCGAACCTGAAGCTATTGAGTGATGCTTCATCAGAAGCGGTTGATGCTATGATGTATCGTCAAATGATTGGGTCCTTGATGTACCTGACAAATAGGAGAGTAGATATTTGCTTTGCTATGAACACCTTGAGCCAGTTCCTGACAGATCCGAGACATGTTCATTGGATTGCTGCAAAGCATATTCTGAGGTACCTCAAGGGTACAGTTGATTATGGGATCAAGTATGAGGTGAATCAGAAGATTAACCTAGAGGGTTATGTTGATTCACATTGGGTAGGTAGTGCCATCGATAGGAAGAGCACTTCAGGTTGTTTCTTCAGTATGGGATCAGGTGTGATCTATTGGTTTAGCAGGAAGCAATCCTGTGTGGCACTGAGTACAGCTGAAGCAGAGTATGTCACAGCTTGTTTAGCTAGTTGTGAGGCAGTATGGATGAGGTAGCTACTGTATGATTTATTTGATATCTAGTTGGATGTTACTTGTATATATTGTGACAAACAGAGTTTTGTGAAGTTGTTGAAGAACCCGGTGTTCCATGGCAATTCAAAGCATATCGAGATCAAGTATCACTATATCAGGGATATGGTGTAGAAAGGAGTAGTGAAGCTCCAATATGTTGTGATAGACAAACAGATAGTTGATGTGTTGACAAACCCATTATCCAGAGTGAATTTTGAGTACTTCAGGGAGAAGCTCGGTGTTCTCCAGATCAAGGTTCCCTCCAAAGGGAAGTGATGAGTCTGTAATCCATCCTGACATGGTGAGAGGATTGGTTTCTTATATGTTCAGATGTAAGGGCTGATCCATTCTATCATGATGAGAGCATTGGTTCCTCGCATGTCATATATGAGTGCTGAGCCATTATGATGTGACTATAGGATTGGTTCCTACATGCTCCAATATAAGTGTTGAATTCCATTCTTGGAATGGAGGCACCTGGTCAATTACCAGGAACACTCAGTCTGGGACTGAGATCCATTCTAATGTAACTGTAGTATTGGTTCCTACATGATCAGATGTAATTATAGAGCCATTTTGATGTGACTATAGGATTGGTTCCTACATGATTAGATGTAAGTGCAAAGACATTCTGAGGCGATTGTAGGATTGGTTCCTACATGATTAGATGTAAGTGCAAAGCCATTCTGAGGTGATTGTAGGATTGGTTCCTACATGATCAGATGTAAGTGCAGAGCCATTCTGAGGTGATTGTAGGATTGATTGCTACATGATCAGATGTAACTGCAGAGCCCTTTTGACATGTAGGTAGGATTGGTTCATCGCATGGTCGAATGTAAGTGCTGGGCCTTTCTGACATAGATGACTAGATTGGTTCCTCTCATTGTTAGATGTGAGTGCTGGTCCTTTTTGACAGGGTTGTGGTATGTGTTCCCACATGGTCAGACATGAGTGCTGGGCGTGCCTTTCTGATGTGATTATAGGACTAGTTCCTACATGATCAGATATAAGTGATGGGTGGGCCATTTTGACTTAGGGTCATATATAAGTGCTGGAAAATACCTACATGGAGGCTAGGCCTACAACTAGAATGAAAAAGGGATGGATCTATAGAACTTACTATGACTATAAGAATCAGGAGATAGCACCTGTGATGATGATCCAACAGAGATGTTCTGGAACCAGAGTTGATCCAGATCGAGTGATGATCCAGATCGAGTGAGATGATCCAGATCTAGTGAGATGATCCAGATCCAGTGATGATCCAGATCCAGTGATGATGATCTAGATGATATAGAGAAGAAGACTTGTGTTGCTAAATTGTGTCGAGAGAATACATTCCTCGTTAAGAGGGAGTGTTGATGTAATTGTAACTTCAAAAAATATTCACTTCTATATATTATGTATTATACCTTGATGTTTATTCTAGGAAGTGTTTGTAATGTATTTGAGTCATGTCATGACCTGATATTCCTATCGGGAGATTCAATAATGTAAACAAGTCATGTCAATTCATTGTGGGGAACCCTCCTATTGTACAAGGGTTAAAGTCCCCATAGTTGTGGGGCCCTAGTATTATTAGAATATCCTAGAGAAGTCATCCCTAGGTGAGTTATTGTACTTCAGGGCAATAGTCCCCACCGTTGTGTTCAGTATAACCCTCCTTGTTGGTTGGAGGGGCAAAGTCCCCACAAATTGTGGAGCACTAGGGTTATTAGACTCTCCTAGAGATGTTGGCTCTAGTAAGTAATTGTTAAGTGAGGTCGACATGTTGGAGTGGACATTAAGTGAACTAAAGAATATAAATAGAGAGTGAGCCTCTCTATTTATAACACACACACTCACTCATTGGGGCACATGAGTGAGAGAGAAGTTGCTGGGATAAGAGAGAGACTGCTGTAGTCAGGAGATCATCTTTATGTTTTCGGTTTTTACTTTTGGTGTTGATTCTATCTCTTTTAAATTGCAGGGTTTTCTCCTTTATGGTTTCCCTAAGGAAAATTCTTTGTGTCTCTTGTCTCTTGTTTTTATTGTTGTGCATGTTATTCTCTCAGTTAAATATCCTAATATAATGCTAGCTTGAATGATAAAATATAACACGCTACATGGTGATTGGTATGTGGGAGAGTATTTCTCCCACATTCAGATTTGGGGCAGCAATAAATTCCACCTGCTTCCTAGAATAGTCCCAGATCGAATGGTTTTACAGAAGATAGCGTCCTAGATTGTTATCGATGGGGTTTTTCCTAAACTTTCATCGTCCAAAAGGAAGTCTTGGCCCAAGTTTCCTCTGAGCTTGGTATCTCTCGTTCTGCAAAATTCCACTCATGCATCTATCTTAGGTATAGCAATTGATGATATGAACCTAGGGGAAGCACCTAAGAGGATGCATGACCCTAAGTCATACTTGGCTAGTCACTTTGCGTAAGAGCATTCTAGGATACAATATGCTCATCAGGATGAAGCTGGTGATTCAATTTATAGAGAATATATTGATTTCCAGGAGGTATTGAGTTGGATTTCTGATCCCAATGTTAAAGCTCATATTTTTAAATAGGATCTAAATATTTATGTGCTCCATTTCAGATAGGTAAAACTGAAAGGGTAGGAGAACATGAAGACGGAGGATCTAGAAAAGGAGGCCAAAGAGTAAACAACTAGCTCTTCTTCTTCCCTTGATACTAAATCAAAATACAAGGGTAAGGCTATTCTTGAAAGTCTTGCAAGAACTCATCCTTCTCTGATGATAGAAATCCTACACAAAGGGGAAAAGTTTAAGAAAAGTATTGAAACAATTAGCTCCCAGATATAGAAACTAACATAAGTGGTTGAACCTCAGCCTAAGAAGAATAAGAATCAACTAGTTCCTAAGCAAGTATAGGTACAACAAGCACCAATGGCTGATTCACAGCGAATGTTTCAAGAGGTGCACATGGAAGTACACCCAGTGCCACCCATGCAACCTTCTCCACATGAACAAGTACCCATGTAGGTTCCTCCAATTCAGCAGGTAGAACCTATGCCTAAGCTAATATTGAGATTCATGAGATACACAATGACTTGGAGGAGGAAAATACTATGTCCACCTACCCTATTAATGTTTATACTTCCATGACATCTTCCATTCCCATCACCCAGTTATCTGGGAGTATTGTTGATTCAACATTTACCCAACATTATTTTTCTGAGATCAATTTATCTTGAATTATTTTGGCTACCACTAGCACTCCTTCGATACTAATTGGTGTACCTAGCTCTACCTCCCCCTTACATCACCTATTCTTTCAAACTCCTCACCACCTCACACTACTCCAATATCCCCACATTCTGGTTTTCCCAAATTCGACATCCCTTACATCTCTGCAATCTCTTCTCATGAAATTGCTACACATATTCCCACATCTATCCCTTCATCTCTTGCTCCTCTTATTCCTACACCCCCTATTATTAATTCACCTATTATTGTGGAAGTCCCTGTTTCTCAATCCCAACCTGAGCCTATGGTCACTGTTCAAGAGGGAACCATCTCAACTACAGAGGAGACGACATATTTTGGAGAAGATGTACTGGTTTCTCTTGGTAATTATTTTTGTAGAAGAAAAGATAAAGTTGTAGTTAAGAAAGGAGCCAAGAGGGAAAGAGAAGGAACAATTAAGCAGGTGGCATCCCTTAACCTAGATTATTTCGAAAAGGGACTCTTTCGACACCAAATAGGAAGCCTTCGATACAACAGCTGCCATAAGATCCGTTGCTGGGGAAAATTTTGATTCATGTTAGGATTATTAATCCTCCCTTGTTCATACTTTCTATTAGATTAATTAGCCTAAATTAGGAACCTAAATTAATTAAATTTGTCCACTAGTTCAATTGTGCCACTTGGCCCGATTGGGGCACATGTATCAGTCATTGAAGTGTGGGGAACACTGCTAGAGGTTAAATACCACTTAATGCATATGCATGCATCAGTTAGGGTGCCTCCTAGACCAATCCCTACATTTTAGGAGCCATTAGGAGTCCTGACACCAACCTACTTCAGTCAGTTGGTGTTAGCTCTAGTTAGTCTTAGTTATCCCCCAGTTACAATCAATTAATTCATAGTCAATTAGGATAGCTCTACTAATTCATGGATAATGCATGGTTGCATGGGGAGGAGCACTTTACCTACCTACCATGCTCAGTTGCACTGATTTAACTAGTTGTTACTACTTGTTGGAGTTATTTGTCATCGGGGAGTTGTCTATTTGGACTTTGATATTGATTGAGAGACCTTGAGTTAGAGATTTAGTTAGATATAGTCTTATCCACTTGGAGGATTTTAATTCATTACTCATGCATTTGAATTCTACCTATGTAAACTACATTGTAACACCCGATATTATTATAATGAATATACTGAAAATTCATGAGCAATAATTGTCCATTTCCTGTGTGGTTTGTCTTGTTGGATTTGTATTTTCATTCTCCATTCAATTACTGCAACATTATCAGAACTCTATGCCTAAATATATAAATGGAATTCAAATTCTAACATGGTATCAGAGCCTTATTAGACAGGTTTCATGCTTGTTTCTCCTCATCGAACGTCAGAAGTAGCGGGGTTTCCACAGAATTCCCCTATGAAAATTTGTTAGCTATGGATTCATTCAGAGCAGTGAAGAAGGAGTGACGGACCCTGATAACATGTTCATGTATGGATAATAATTATGATTATAATAGTTGTTATTTTTTAGTTTTATTTGGAGTGAAATTGACAGGTGCTACGTAGCTTGAAAGATGTATTTGCAGTCTCCCTACCGAAACAATTATGAGTTCTCAAACTCCTGAGCCATGGATCCTCACATTTTCCAATTACCTTATTGATATGTAGCTGGACTTGCACAAGTATAGCTACCACAGGATCATACATGGACAAAAGGATGAGACTCCTCATCAAGTAGAGCAAAACAAGTTCCTAAACCATTGTTATGAAGCATTAGGGTATTTATGTACTTATATTTCCATAGATATCCTCTTTCATCTAGAAGGATTGAGGACTCACATAGAATCATGGGAGAATCTTGATAGCTTGTTTAAAAAACAAGATGAGCTTGGAGGACACATTCTGGAGAATGAGTTGGTATCTTTACATCCCAGCAGTTTCGAGACTATTGAGCAATTCTTCTCCAAATTCAAGTCTCTAGTGCTACAATGCAGACACTGTAGGATAGAGTGGAAGGATGAGCAGAATTTCTTTTCTATACTCAAAAAACTAGGTCCTGAGTACTCTGTCTATGTCTCAATGTTTAATTACAAGTGTAAATCTTTCCTGATTGGAAACTTCCTTCTTTAGATTCATTTTCTGAATCCTTAATCAAAGAGAAAAACAAATTTATTCGAATGGGAGTCATCCAGACCTCCAAAGATCAATATCTCTTGGTTATTGACTCCTCCAAAGTGCAAGCAAAGGGGAAATCAAAGAAGAAGGAGCCAAAGGAAGATGCTTTGAATCCTAAACAAAATCAGCAAGCTTTCGAAAGGGCCTCTGGCTCTAAGAAGAAGAAATTTGGGAAAACATTATGTCCCTACTGTGAAAAAGGGTATCACCTTGAAGATCATTGTATGAGGAAGGAACTTGATGAAATGTATGCTCTTCTCAAGCATCATAATATTCAAAGAGAAAAATAGTCTGATAATGGACATGAAAGATGTCATGCTTTGAAAGTAGGACTACCTCAGTCTACAGCCTAACTGATTGATTTTGGAGCCTCCAATCACATGGTTTCCTCCAAGGATCTCTTATCCTCTCTCAGTGTCAAAGAAGGTCCCACTATTCACATGGGAGATGATTCCCAAATCCCAGCAGCATGGAAGGGAACCATCAGAGAGAAGCATGGTGTGTTCAAATATTTCCTATATTTTCCCTCACTTACAGCTAATTTGTTATCTATTTATAAGATGACCCATACTAGCTCACCAAAGCAAGTATTGTTTGGACTTGAATTAGTATAGATCACCAATATCTCAACTGGAGAGATTGTAGTGAAAGGGATTGCTGATCATTCCTCTAAGGAATACTATTTCTCTCACTTCATGCCATTCTCAGTTCCAACATCATCATAGCTTCCATTCGAAGCTGATGAAGGTATAAACATTCTATTGCCGCTACAACTATCTTCCATGAAAATTTTTATTTGTAGGGTCCCCCCTTTTATTTTAATATATAGATGGCCTAAGAGTGCAAGGTTTTCCTAGGGATCAATAGTTTTCTGTAAAAACTTAGTCTTTTTCCATGTCCATATCGGATGCTTAGTTGACTAGTCTTTCCAAACAGCGGAGGCATAGTCCACTATATTTTCAATGTGTTTATCGGAATCCTTCCAAGGTCTGAGCTGCTATATCAGGAGTCGGTTTGTATGCGATCTTAGAGATAGTTTTCCAATGTTCCATTGTTTCGGTGTAAAGAAGATCCGATGAATCGGGTGTTCCTTCAACTATATTTTTTCGATGTCCGGTTAAGTTGGCATTTTCGTCGCCGGTTTTTTTTTCGAAATGGACCAAAAGTTTTAGTTTGTACACCATCTGATGGTGTGTAGGGTTAGCATTGAGTCAATCCGGAGCTTCATGTTGTTTCCACCGATACCGAAGAGGTTAGTCTCCTCAATTTTCGGTGTGACTTTCCCATATGATTACCGGGTAAGTAGAGCTTTTCCCATCTGATGTTGTGGATGTTTTTAGGACTATATGTCTGGCTTTTGGTTAAAAATATTTTCTCGCTGTGTTATTTTTACTCCTGATTGAGGTTTATAAAGTTTCTTTTTAGCCTATGATTTTTCATTCTCACCATGGATCCATACAGTCCTGCGCATGCAGCTGTCAATATCCTCTATGCTCGCGAAGGTCATCTCCTGTCCAAGTCGTCCGCCACTTCGTTGCCAAGTAGGATTCACTCATGAATTTGTTTTTTGCTTGGTGTTTTTGTTTTAAACTGCCAGGGTGGATAGGTTTAGGTTTTCCGCGGGAAGGTAAGGTTTTATGCATTTTGTGGTTATCCTGCGGTGAAACTTCCTTTATTTAAAGTGCAGTCGGTTTGTTTTTGAGCATTTTCATTTTTGGCTGGTTAATTTTTGTTTTCCCACTCAGCCTTTGTACAACCATGAGTGCACCTATGATGGTTTTGGTGGAAGGTTAGGGCACAGTGTAGACGAGCATTTCGCTGTCTGCACTGCCCTGTTCTTGTTTGCTATGTTTTAAGACTAGGGTTAGATAGTCATGTCCTCTTTGACAACATGTTTCCATGGGATATGGGAGGGATGTGTAACTATAAGGGTTTGAGGATTTTTATGTTGAGAATATAGGCGGTATGATCCATTCCTCAGTCGGGATGCATATATATATATTTTTTTAGGAGGATGAAAGAGATTAGGGTTTAATCTAGCGGAGTTTTAGTAGTTTCATGGGCAGAGGGATATTTTGTAGGTTCTCTTTGTTTAGAGTCTCTCACTCAGAAAGGATGTGGGTGTTAATAATATTTTTCAGAATGCATATTGATCAAATGGTAATATTTGGTTGTTTTATTGTTTTCTCACTACACATCTTGTTAGAGAAGAATAGACTGAAATCATGTTGTATACTTGTCACAGGTTAATTATCACCATAGAAATATGCCGCGAAAGCAGAAGAAGACGGATCAAGCAACCAAAGAGGAATCTGAAGTGGAAATAATAACAAAAGTGGAAGTCATTTATGAATATACTAAAGCTATTACTGGAGTGGATCCAGAATATAAATGGGGAGAAATATATAGGATGATTTCAAGCCAGAATGTTCAAGATGCTGGTTTTGAAGATATGCACATATATGCAAATATTGAGAAATCATCCCTTATGAAAGTGGCTACAAGACCTAAGATTTTCTTATGTTCAAAAGTGATAGGTTGGATTCTTCCTAGGGCAGATGTAACAAGGATTATATTGGCCAATACCATGAAGCAGGGTTATGCTGCATATAGTCCATCTTATATGTCTATGGCGTATAATTTACCAATAGCACAAACTTATCTAACTGAAAGCTGGTTAAAGGAGATAAAACTAGATATAGTGGATATAGTGAAGAAAATGATGATCCCATGTAGAAATTTCTGGACAAGACCTTCTGGAGAGTACGAGACATCAACTCTCCGTACTCCATATAGGTTCATTGCTTTGATGCTAAATAGAATTTTTGGAAGAGCTAATAGAAATTTTTTTAAAATGGGTTGGATACCAGTTATCTTTTTTGTTGCTACACAAGGTACAATTTTTAACTGGGAAAGGATAGTATCCAACAGTCTGTCAGCTTGTATAAGCATAGCATTGGGACAAGTGTCCCAAAAGAAGTCAAAATTTTGCATGAGTTCTATTTTGATTGATTGCATTCTATGCACTCATCATTTCCCAGCCTTAAAGTGTCATTGGGATAAGGATCAAGATCCAATATATGCGTCCTATAAATTATTCTGGGCCCAAAAATATTACAGTGATTATAAGGAGATTTGTGACCATTTCATTATGCCATTATATACTTTGATTTTCTTGGTTGAAAGCAATTGTATGTCAGAAGAAGCTTTCAAAGTTGTGCAAGAACACAAAAGCTATTATCTGATAGAGGAAGGCCTATATTTAATAATGTATGGTGGTTTGAGAGCCCCTTCTCTTCTACCACAGTATGCTACAGATGATGTAATCCATAAGGAGGTTGTGATACAGTTGTACATTGATGGGATAGAAAATTTCCTACTTAAGCAAAAGAAGGAAGTCTATCCTGTAGTGCCCTTTTTTGTTGGAAGTTACAAATATTCCAGGGTAAAGAATGCATCGAAGTTTGTCAAGGAATTAGAGTATTTTCACTTCGGTGAAATGAATTTCCATAAGAATGACTCTAAGGTCAAAGTTGTTGATTATTGCATAGAAGCTATAGTACATTTTGAATATACAAATTTCTGGGATAAGGATGAAGAGACCTTCCAAAATGCTAAGAACATGACAACTTTAAGGAAGAGATTTAAGCAAGAAGATGGCTACTGTTGGTGGTAAAGGTAAAGCTACTAAGAAGAAGAGAAGGAAAGAAGAAGAAGAAGCAAAAAAGAAGTAGGAAGAAGCTAACAGACTAGTGCAGGAGGCAGAGAACTGGTTGAGAATAGAAGAAGAAGAAAATAAACGAGTAGTTGAAGAAGCAGCAAAGAAGATTGAAGAAGAAAATAAAAGAAAAGAAGAAGATTAAATACAGAAAAAGTAGGTAGAAAGTGAAGGGTTCAGATTAGAATATGTCCAAAAGAAAAAATTGCCAGCAGAAAAGGTAGGTGAAGGAGTGAGAGAAGAAACATAAGAAGAACAAGACCCTACTGATCAAGGACAAGTTCAGTCTAATATTGACCCATTAGATCCTATTGTTGCTTATGGTAGTGCAGTAGGAGAAGGTTCAGTGTCAATTTCTGGAGTTGAGTTAATTCCTTTCATACCCACTTAAGGGGAGGATGTGCCAGATTTTAACACTAACTTTTACAACAAGGAAAAAAAGAGAATTGTCAAATGAATAGAAAAGAAGGTGAACACTGGGGGTAAACCGGGACTGATGGTGACTGAGAAGATAGTGGTTCATGGTACACACAAAGATCCATGAGAAATAGAGAGGGATGGGGTAGCTCTAACCCTAGACACTGAAGATAATGTGGACATAATCATGGAAGATCTAGAATAGTCTCATAAAAGGGTCACGCGGTTGAAAGAGACTTTGAAGAAAGAAAGGAGTGAAAGTCAGAGTTTGAAAAGGAAGTATGAGGATATGATCAATGAATTTGAGGTATCAAAGGTAGAGTTTCATAATATATAGGTGGATAAAGATGCTTTGGTAATATAAACTGGAAATATAGAAAAGGAAAAAGAGGCCACCTTGGTAGTGTTTGAGAAATTGCAGCAAAGATATCAGATGTTGGAAACCAAAAGAGATAATATTGGGCTATCAGTTGAATATTTGAATAAGGAAAAGAGAGAGTTAGAAGGTGAAGTGAAAAATATGGAAGTACAAAAGACCATAGTAGAATGGAAAGATAAGCTATACGAAAATCAAATAGTATCCTTGGAGGAACAAAAGAATTCACTAGAAGCTTCACTAAAGACAACTATAGAGCAGAAGGTTGATATTGAGCCTTTAAAGAAGCATGCCCTTATGCTCTGAAACAAGATTCATCAAATACTACTACAGATGGTGGAAGAAATATTTAAAGTTCAACAGATAGATATCAGTTTAGAGGAAATTGTAAATACAACTTCTTATTTTTTGGATAGAACACAAGATATCCTAGAAACTCTACAGGGAAGGATGACATGGGTAGAAACGAACAAGGAATATCCCGTAGATGTATCTATCAAATATTAGGAGACATTAAAGCTAGAATACGAGATGATAAATTTTGATCATGTAACATCACAATATTTTACTCACAACAATTATCAATTGATCATGTAAAATCACTCACAGAAGAGACTGAAATTGGAGCTGAACACTAAACTGTATTGAATAAGTGTACAATAGACAACCCTGTAACATAATAGGTTGCTGCATTAGATAATTACATAATGGATTTGAATGCATGAGGAGAAATTTGAATCTAGCATAAAGCAGGCTTACTAAAATTAAGCAAATCCCCCATAGGTGCAAAAAGTTGATCCCAAATCAGTCATGGAGCTCACGAATTGGAAAAAGCGCTTAGGAAAGATAAAGAGTGATGGAATGACAACTCATACATGCTTTTCCAAGGAGAAAAGAGTGGAGGATGAAGAGGACAAAAAACTAGTTCACCTCACCTAGTCAAACTTTCCCTATTGCCTTAAAGCACTGAAAAAGCAGGCAATAAAGCAGAAAAAGTAGAAGGGTGCCTAGGAGACCAGGAATAAAGCAGAATTGATTCCTTGAGGTTTCCCAAGCACTACATGGGTCAAATTAGGCAAGTTGGACCACTATGGATATGTAATTGACAACTTGCATAAGGTGGGACACATGAACTAGGAAAATAAGACAAAAATAATTAAATTAATGTCTAAGGTAGCTAACTATGGGTTGATTATTCTTACACCCCCCCTTAAGATTGAATTATGAGTAATATATCAGAAAATTATAGGGCCTAGCAACAAGGCTTAGTCACCCTTTACATACTGCATGTCCATACAACCAAGGAAAGAGGCAAAAACCACATGGGAAAATCCTCCCTTAAACATGGACTGTAAAAAAAAAATTGGAAATCTTGTCTTCACTCATGCTTCATGGCATGATCAGCAATCCCCAGCAGTGATTTGAGATTGCTGAAGGTCTTCTCACAAAATGATTTGGTGAAGATATTAGCTACTTGTTCTGAAGATGAACAGAAGAGTAGGTGAATGGTGCCATCATGCACAGGCTCTCTGATGTAGTGCATATGGATCTCAATGTGTTTGGTTCTCTGCTTCTGAACTGGATCTTTGCAGATTCGAATGGTACTCTGGTTATCACAGTAGATGGGAGTTTAGTACTCTGATTCGAAGCCACACTCTCCAAGTAAACCCTGCAACCATAAACATTGAGTTGCTGCATTAACAACTCCTCTGTACTATGCTTCTATAGATGAGAGTGCAATGGCACTCTGTTTCTTTCTTGACCAGCTGATTGGCCCTTCTACAAGCATGAACACATATCTTGATGTGGATTTTCTGTCTATGCTATCACCTTCCCAATCACTGTCAGTAAATCCAATAAAATCAAGATCAGATTTTGCTTTATAGAAGATCCCATGTGCACTAGTGGAAAATGAGAGATTAGTGACCAAAAAAATGACCAAAATCCGCATATCAATGACCACTTTTGGTTTGGCGATCGTTAGTGGCTAATTTACGGTCTTTTATTACGCGACCAAAATTGGTCATTTTTATTTTGGTCATTTATAGCTCGTCGGTTCGTCATTAATTTGGTCATATATTTGGTCATTGATTTGGTCATGTATTTGAATCAATGACCAATTATATGACCAAATTAATGACCACATGACAAGCTAGAATATGACCAAATTTGTTCACGTAATAAAAGACCGTAAATTAGCCACCAAAACTATTTTTTGGTCATTCATATGCGAATTTTGGTCATTTTTTTGTCATTTATATCTCATTGTTTGGTCACATATTTCTCGATTATTGGTCACTAATTTAGTCATTTTTAGTCGCTTTA
>LPNX010763010.1:102402-147387 GCA_001517045.1 Pseudotsuga menziesii
CTTAACATTGCAATTTGCCACTATAAAATTTAACAGCTATGGTTTTTGCACAATCAAGGAATAGGTCAGATGGTTTATAAAGCTTCCCATCAAGACTCGATTTTATCCAGCAATATTCACGAATATTTAAAACATATGAAGACTCTGTATACTTTCCTTCCTTCACACTAGGACTGCCACAGCAGTAGGTATCTTTTTTGGCACCATATAGGTCGTCCCACACACTATCAAGAACTTGAAGGAAATGTGAGCATTGATCTACATATGTGCTTGAACTTGACAAGGCTGTCAGTATATCCACCAACTCAGGAGATTCCCAGTCCTTTACAGTCCAGCCTACTGAATTCACATTCTCTTCCCATGCTAGGTCTTTCCATATACTACAAGACTGGTCTTCCAGTTTCTTCTCAATATTAACTACCTGCATAAGATCAGTGACACCAAGCTCTGTGAAAAATTTACACCATTGTAGCATCTTCAATGATTTCACTTCATTTGAAGAAAATTGTAGATACACACTATCAATTTCGTTCCAAATAACACTTGTGCGAGCAAGAACTTTTCTCATGTCTGCTGGATTACCAAATTCTCTGCTAAAGTGAAGTGGTTCTGAACTAGCACGTCTATATCCATTATTTGTTATGATTACAGCTTTTTCTTGCAGCTCTCGTATTATTTTTGGCCTTTCCAAGTGGCATAGTGAACAATTTGACTGCAAATGTATCATGATAAAGGCCAGGTATTCAGCCAAAATTAACTTATCTTTTGTCATGCATTCAACACTTGCCATAGCTTGTAAAATATGTTTCATCACAACTTCATGTGCTGACAACTGACCAATTCCAACACGTCGTAGCATGCATACAATCATATCCGAATTGGATCTGACCACAATATCACCACCTACTGCTGGAGAGAAAAAGAGAGAATGGTGTACAGTTCTTAACTCACAATAGAACTTTGGGAATTTTTTTAAAATATGCATAGCATCAAGCCCAGATCTATTGGCCTCACATGGTAACCAAATAGAATCTTCTCTAATTGAAGTATATGATCCATCGAAAAGTGGAACAAATGGAATTTGAGCAAGATCATTAAGGCAGTCAGATTCTAAGGGCTCACAGGACAAGGCAAATGTTACTAAGGGCTCAGGCCATTCTAAACCATAAACACTCCTTATTGTTGCCTCTTTGTCCTTCTTTCCACCCTTAGGATAGTCCTGATATACATATACATGGGCACAGTTGTTAATAAATTATAGACAAAATTATGAATGAAAGTTGCATTCATTCTTTTACCCAAGGGCCAAACTATATCAGATCATAAATAAGCTTACATCTTTCAAGTGATAGGGTAGCCGAAGTATGAAATGTTCAATAGTCAATGCATTCAGTGAGTGCCCACCTACGTTAATTACGGTCTGCATCATTCATCCCCATACAGGGCACATACAAGAATCAAATGGCTGCATATGAAGAGCATAACAAAAAAATGCCACAGGTTCAGTTGCATTCCTTGTCATCCAATCCTCGTTCAATTTAAATTTTTTCAAAGTAGAGTAAACAGGTGAACCATGATATTGGTAATAGTTGAGTTTTGCATCCATAAAACATTTACAATATTTAAGGCACGACATACCTTGCGCATAAAAGCCATGACCATCTGAGGAGTTGCCGGTAATCCATGCTCAAGGAATGCCTGTAGTTGAAGGAAAGGTAAATCGTTTATTTTCTACACATGGATATATAACTTTAATGACTGCCTTTATTTTTAAAATGAAAGGTCAGAAACGAGGGGAAGATGAGGGGAAATGCTTTACTATACATATGTTCATCATGCAGACATTGTAAATATTGATCCAAAATGCCAACTTCTGCTGATGTGACACGCTTTTCAAATCCACAGAACTTAGCTTGTCAGCAAGAACCCTGCAGAAATTCCAAATTACAAATCAACCAAATTTCAATACCATATCATGCCATTAGATAAAGTGCTAAATGTGAAAGAAATTTACAATGAGAGAAACTTACTTTAATCTCCTTAGAAAAGGAATGACAATTTGTATCTGACTTAAGTCAATGGAGGTGGTTATGATGTCATGAAGGTGTTTGTACGGACCAACATCTCTTACTTCGGAATCTGCACAAACCCCATATGGATCTCGGAAATCTATTTCTTTAGAACTCTGCATGGGAGTCTTACAGCTCACAGTGCTTCTAGAACCATAACTTCTTAAGCTTATACTTGATGATGTTGATCGTGACACTACTGATGATATATCCTTTTCCGATCCTATGGACTGCTTTGTTAGCTTCAAAAATATACTCGATAAGCATTTCACCATCTCTTCAGAAAGCCTGTTGGGATCCATGTCTTTAACATCTTGTAAATAACTCAAACTGGGCACCTTTTCTGCTCCCAAATTACAAGTTATCATAGTATGTTCTGTCTGGCAGAAATTTTCAAAAAAATATGAATGAGCTTCCATTGCTGTAAATTTCATTATGGAATGGTAACTGTAAAACTTTGGAAACAAAAAGAGAATACAACTGAAAGATAAACCAAAATTAAAATCATGGACATGTTTACGATAACCTATATAACAAGTCCTATCCGAAGAATGTCTCAAATTTCAATACCTGTACTTTTAGAGTATGTATCTGCCTCTTCGAAGTCTTGTTGTCCTTTGGAGACCATTTTTGAGATGCAGTCCCTGGTTTTGACAATCGAGGCAAAGAATGTGGATTTCTAGGGGTTAAATGCAGCTGATTCTCTTTTCCATGGCCAGGCTCCGAGGGCCCCAAACTCTTTTGCACCCCCTTGGACAGTTTTGCGGCCTCCTCGGCAACCACCTTGTGAGGAGAATGCTTGAAATTTGTAGCTTGAGTGAAAAAATGAAGGCCACTGGCCTGAGAGCCAGATCCAAATGATGCTTTCCTTCTATGTACACTTCTAGTTTGAGAAGCCACATCAGGCGGGGATTCATTTACAGAGGGAAGCAAACCTCCAACAACAAACTCTCTTTTTCCTTTTGACTTTATTGGACAGAATGGTGACCCCATGAAGGAGACCTAAGAAGCTCTGGCTTCTTTGCTGTAGATGATTGTTCAGCATTTTCAATAGGTTCTATTTGTTTCCTGGATAATGAGATATAAATAGCCTCCTGATACAAACCTTGCCTTAAATGTACAATTTGTTCCTCGAGACGAACAACCTCCTCCTCCAGCACAGCTACTTCTGCAAGGAGCTCCAGTGTCTGAATACAAAATCATAGCAATACAACTTGTTAAATACTGGCCAGTCAGAGTAAGCTGGAAATGGCACACTGCACTTTTATGCCTAAGACACCTGAAAATGCTTTTGTAGAAGATATAAAGATCTTTAGGAACTAACAATACTAAGTTATTGAACTAAAATCTAATTGTAGATTCCCACAACAATAAAAACTTTGAATGACATATGAAGTTGTTTCTAAATATATTTTGTCTTCCGATCCTAGCATAAAACTTCCAAACTATAACCAAATGATCAAATTCAGACCATTCTGAGACTTAATTGACATTTTAGGAACATGTATAAAGAGCTTAACCCATACCTTCGCAGAAAGATATGGTGGAATGCGAGGAAGAGCACCGAGAGGTCGTGTAAATACTCTTTCCAATGCTCTGTGCACATTCTCCTCATACCTAAGCTTCTTCCTTAGCTTCTCTATCTACAATTCACAGCAGAAATTTGTTAATGGCAGAACCATGTTCTATCCAATCAGAACTCAGATTCCTTTTCTTTATTGTATGAGAATCCAATAAAATACATTAAAGTTTACTACCCTTGCCATTTTCTACTAAAAAGTGAATGATTATATACAGGAAACTGAATCGTGACTATCAAATAAATAAGATAGATCACTGTGCTTGTAATTGAGATGCCCTGGTAGCACCCCACTCCAAGGCCTTCAATCAATTCATTTCCATGCGAGCTTTATGTTCCTCAGTGATCTGGTTCTCGCTTTTTCGTTGCCCAATCACCTCACTTTGGGACTGTTGTGAGCCCTGTTAATCCTGAGTATTGTTGAGAGTCGGTGCTTGAGAGAAAGAATGGCTATCAACTACATTTTATGGACCCTTAGTTTGTCAGCAAGAACCCTGCAGAAATTCCAAATTACAAATCAACCAAATTTCAATACCATATCATGCCATTAGATAAAGTGCTAAATGTGAAAGAAATTTACAATGAGAAAAACTTACTTTAATCTCCTTAGAAAAGGAATGGAAATTGGTATCTGACTTAAGTCAATGGAGGTGGTTATGATGTCATGAAGGTGTTTGTATAGACCAACATCTCTTACTTCCGAATCTATACAAAACCCATATGGATCTCGGAAATCTATTTCTTCAGAACTCTGCATGGGAGTCTTACAGCTCACAGTGCTTCTGGAACCATAACTTCTTAAGCTTATACTTGATGACGTTGATCGTGACACTACTGATGATATATCCTATTCTGATCCTATGGACTGCTTTGTTAGCTTCAAAAATATACTCGAAAATCATTTCACCATCTCTTCAGAAAGCCTGTTTGGATCCATGTCTTTAACATCTTCTAAATAACTCAAACCGGGCACATTTTCTGGTCCCAAATTACAAGTTATCATAGTATGTTCTGTCTGGCAGAAATTTTCAAAAAAATATGAATGAGCTTCCATTCCTGTAAATTTCATTCTGGAATGGTAACTGTAAAACTTTGGAAACAAAAAGAGAAGACGACTGAAAGATAAACCAAAATTAAAATCGTGGACATGTTTGCCATAACCTATATAACAAGTCCTATCCGAAGAATGTCTCAAATTTCAATACCTGTACTTTTAGAGTATGTATCTGCCTCTTCGAAGTCTTGTTGTCCTTTGGAGACCATTTTTGAGATGCCGTCTCTGGTTTTGACAATCGAGGCAAAGAATGTGGATTTCTAGGGGTTAAATTCAACTGATTCTCTTTTCCATGGCCAGGATCTGAGGGCCCCAAACACTTTTGCACCCCCTTGGACAGATTTGGGGCCTCCTCGGCAACCACCTTGTGAGGAGAATGCTTGAAATTTGTAGCTTGCATTACAAAATGAAGGCCACTGGCCTCAGAGCCAGAGCCAAATGATGCTTTCCTTCTATGTACACTTCCAGTTTGAGAAGCCACATCATGCGGGGATTCATTTATAGAGGGAAGGAAACCTCCAACAACAAACTCTCTTTTGCCTTGTTGACTTTCTTGGACAGAATGGTGATGCCATGAAGGGTACCTAAGAAGCTCTGGCTTCTTTGCTGTAGATGATTGTTCAGCATTTTCAATAGGCTCTATTTGTTTCCTGGATAATGAGATATAAATAGCCTCTTGATACAAACCTTGCCTTAAATGTACAATTTCTTCCTCAAGACGAACAACCTCCTCCTCCAGCACAGCTACTTCTGCAAGGAGCTCCAGTGTCTGAATACAAAATCATAGCAATACAACTTGTTAAATCCTGGCCAGTCAGAGTAACCTGGAAATGACACACTACACTTTTATGCCTAAGACACCTAAAAATGCTTTTGTAGAAGATATAAAGATCTTTAGGAACTAACAATACTAGGTTATTGAACTAAAATCTAATTGTAGATTCCCACAACAATAAAAACTTTGAATGACATATGAAGTTGTTTCTAAATATATTTTGTCTTCCGATCCTAGCATAAAACTTCCGAACTATAACCAAATGATCAAATTCAGACCATTCTGAGACTTAATTGACATTTTAGGAACATGTATAAAGAGTTTAACCCATACCTTTGCAGAAAAATACGGTGGAAGCCGAGGAAGAGCACCGAGAGGTCGTGTAGGTGCTCTTTCCAATGCTCTGTGCACATTCTCCTCATACCTAAGCTTCTTCCTTAGCTTCAATATCTACAATTCACAGCATAAATTTGTCAATGCCAGAACCTATGTTCTATCCAATCAGAATTCTGATTCCTTTTCTTTATTGTATGAAAATCCAATAAAATACATTAAATTTTACTACCCTTTCCATTTTCTGCTAGAAAGTGAATGATTATATACAGGAAACTGAATCATGACTATCAAATAAATAAGATAGATCACTGTGCTTGTAATTGAGATTCCCTGGTAGCACCCCTCTCCAAGGCCTTCAATCGATTCATTTCCATGCGAGCTTTCTATTCCTCAGTGATCTGGTTCTCGCTTTTCCCTTGCCCAATCACCTCACTTTGGGACTGTTGCAAGCCCTGTTACTCCTGAGTATTGTTGAGAGTCGGTGCTTGAGAGAAAGAATGGCTATCAACTACATTTTCTGGACCCTTAGTTTGTCAGCAAGAACCCTGCAGAAATTCCAAATTACAAATAAACCAAATTTCAATACCATATCATGCCATTAGATAAAGTGCTAAATGTGAAAGAAATTTACAATGAGAGAAACTTACTTTAATATCCTTAGAAAAGGAATGGCAATTGGTATCTGACTTAAGTCAATGGAGGTGGTTATGATGTCATGAGGGTGTTTGTACGGACCAACATCTCTTACTTCTGAATCTGCACAAACCCCATATGGATCTCAGAAATCTATTTCTTCAGAACTCTGCATGGGAGTCTTACAGCTCACAGTGCTTCTGGAACCATAACTTCTTAAGCTTATACTTGATGATGTTGATCGTGACACTACTGATGATATATCCTGTTCTGATCCTATGGACTGCTTTGTTAGCTTCAAAAATATACTCGACAAGCATTTCACCATCTCTTCAGAAATCCTGTTGGGATCCATGTCTTTAACATCTTATAAATAACTCAAACTGGGCACATTTTCTTGTCCCAAATTACAAGTTATCATAGTATGTTCTGTCTGGCAGAAATTTTCAAAAAAATATGAATGAGCTTCCATTCCTGTAAATTTCATTCTGGAATGGTAACTGTAAAAATTTGGAAACAAAAAGAGAAGACAACTGAAAGATAAACCAAAATAAAAATCATGGACATGTTTTCCATAACCAATATAACAAGTCCTATCCGAAGAATGTCTCAAATTTCAATACCTGTACTTTTAGAGTATGTATCTACCTCTTCGAAGTCTTGTTGTCCTTTGGAGACCATTTTTGAGATGCAGTCCCTGGTTTTGACAATCGAGGCAAAGAATGTGGATTTATAGGGGTTAAATGCAATGGATTCTCTTTTCCATGGCCAGGCTCTGAGGGTCCCAAACTCTTTTGCACCCACTTGGACAAATTTGGGACCTCGTCGGCAACCACCTTGTGAGGAGAATGCTTGAAATTTGTAGCTTGAGTTACAAAATGAAGGCCACTGGCCTCAAAGCCAGAGCCAAATGATGCTTTCCTTCTATGTACACTTCCAGTTTGAGAAACCACATCAGGCGGGGATTCATTTATAGAGGGAAGAAAACCTCCAACAACAAACTCTCTTTTGCCTTGTTGACTTTCTTGGACAGAATGGTGACGCCATGAAGGATACCTAAGAAGCTCTGGCTTCTTTGTTGTAGATTATTGTTTAGCATTTTCAATAGGTTCTATTTGTTTTTTGGATAATGAGATATAAACAGCCTCCTAATACAAACCTTGCCTTAAATGTACAATTTGTTCCTCGAGACAAACAACCTCCTCCTCCAACAAAGCTACTTCTGCAAGGAGCTCCAGTGTCTAAATACAAAATCATAGCAATACAACTTGTTAAATCCTGGCTAGTCAAAGTAAGATGCAAATGGCACACTGCACTTTTATGCCCAAGACAGCTGAAAATGATTTTGTAGAAGATATAAATATCTTTAGGAACTAACAATACTAAGTTATTGAACTAATATCTAATTGTAGATTCCCACAACAATCAAAACTTTGAATGACATATGAAGTTGTTTCTAAATATATTTTGTCTTCCGATCCTAGCATAAAACTTCTGAACTATAACCAAATGATCAAATTCAGACCATTCTGAGACTTAATTGACATTTTAGGAACATGTATAAAGAGTTTAACCCATACCTTCGTAGAAAGATACGGTGGAAGCTGAGGAAGAGCACCGAGAGGTCATGTAAGTGCTCTTTCCAATGCTCTGTGCACATTCTCCTCATACCTAAGCTTCTTCCTTAGCTTCTCTATCTACAATTCACAGCAGAAATTTTCCAATGCCAGAACGAATGTTCTATCCAATCAGAATTCTGATTCATTTTCTTTATTGTATGAGAATCCAATAAAATACATTAAAGTTTACTACCCTTGCCATTTTCTGCTAGAAAGTGAATGATTATATACAGGAAACTGAATCATGACTATCAAATAAATAAGATAGATCATTGTGCTTGTAATTGAGATGCCCTGGCAGCACCCCTCTCCAAGGCCTTCAATCGATTCATTTCCATGCGAGCTTTCTGTTCCTCAGTGATCTGGTTCTCGCTTTTCCCTTGCCCAATCACCTCACTTTGGGACTGTTGTGAGCCCTGTTACTACTGAGTATTGTTTAGAGTCGGTGCTTGAGAGAAAGAACGGCTATCAACTACATTTTCTGGACCCTTAGTTTGTCAGCAAGAACCCTGCAAAAATTCCAAATTACAAATCAACCAAATTTCAATACCATATCATGCCATTAGATAAAGTGCTAAATGTGAAAGAAATTTACAATGAGAGAAACTTACTTTAATCTCCTTAGAAAAGGAATGGCAATTGGTATCTGACTTAAGTCAATGGAGGTGGTTATGATGTCGTGAAGGTGTTTGTACGGACCAACATCTCTTACTTCTGAATCTGCACAAACCCCATATGGATCTCGGAAATCTATTTCTTCAGAACTCTGCATGGGAGTCTTACAACTCACAGTGCTTCTGGAACCAGAACTTCCTAAGCTTATAATTGATGATGTTGATCGTGACACTACTGATGATATATCCTGTTCTGATCCTATGGACTGCTTGGTTAGCTTCAAAAATATACTCGACAAGCATTTCACCATCTCTTCAGAAAGCCTGTTGGGATCCATGTCTTTAACATCTTGTAAATAACTCAAACCGAGCACATTTTCTTGTCCCAAATTACAAGTTATCATAGTATGTTCTGTCAGACAGAAATTTTCAAAAAAATATGAATGAGCTTCCATTCCTGTAAATTTCATTTTGGAATGGTAACTGTAAAACTTTGGAAACAAAAAGAGAAGACAACTGAAAGATAAACTAAAATTAAAATCATGGACATGTTTTCCGTAACCTATATAACAATTCCTATCCGAAGAATGTCTCAAATTTCAATACCTGTACTTTTAGAGTATATATCCGCCTCTTCAAAGTCTTGTTGTCCTTTGGAGACCATTTTTCAGATGCAGTCCCTGGTTTTGACAATCGAGGCAAAGAATGTGGATTTCAAGGGGTTAAATGCAACTGATTCTCTTTTCCATGGCCAGGATTCGAGGGCCCCAAACTCTTTTGCACCCCCTTGGACAGATTTGGGGCCTCCTTGGTAACCACCTTGTGAGGAGAATGCTTGAAATTTGTAGCTTGAGTTACAAAATGAATGCCACTGGCCTTAGAGCCAGAGCCAAATGATGCTTTCCTTCTATGTACACTTCCAGTTTGAGAAGCCACATCAGGCGGGGATTCATTTATAGAGGGAAGAAAACCTCCAACAACAAACTCTCTTTTGCCTTGTTAACTTTCTTCGACAGAATGGTGACGCCATGAAGGATACATAAGAAGCTCTGGCTTCTTTGATGTAGATGATTGTTCAGCATTTTCAATAGTTTCTATTTGTTTCCTGGATAATGAGATATAAACAGCCTCCTAATACAAACCTTGCCTTAAATGTACAATTTGTTCCTTGAGACAAACAACCTCCTCCTCCAGCACATCTACTTCTGTAAGGAGCTCCAGTGTCTGAATACAAAATCATAGCAATACAACTTGTTAAATCCTAGCCAGTTAGAGTAAGCTGGAAATGGCACACTGCACTTTTATGCCTAAGACACCTGAAAATGCTTTTGTAGAAGATATAAAGATCTTTAGGAACTAACAATACTAAGTTATTGAACTAAAATCTAATTGTAGATTCCCACAGAAATAAAAACTTTGAATGACATATGAAGTTGTTTCTCAATATATTTTGTCTTCCGATCCTAGCATAAAACTTCCGAACTATAACCAAATGATCAAATTCATACCATTCTGAGACTTAATTGACATTTTAGGAACATGTATAAAGAGTTTAACCCATACCTTTGCAGAAAGATACGGTGGAAGCCAAGGAAGAGCACCGAGAGGTCATGTAAGTGCTCTTTCCAATGCTCTATGCACATTCTCCTCATACCTAAGCTTCTTACTTAGCTTCTCTATCTACAATTCACAGCAGAAATTTTTCAATGGAAAAACCTATGTTCTATCCAATCAGAATTCTGATTCCTTTTCTTTATTGTATGAGAATCCAATAAAATACATTAAAGTTTACTACCCTTGCCATTTTCTGCTAGAAAGTGAATGATTATATACAGGAAACTGAATCGTGACTATCAAATAAATAAGATAGATCAATGTGCTTGTAATTGAGATGCCCTAGCAGCACCCCTCTCCAAGGCCTTCAATCAATTCATTTCCATGCGAGCTTTCTATTCCTCAGTGATCTGGTTCTCGCTTTTCCCTTGCCCAATCATCTCACTTTGGGACTGTTGTGAGCCCTGTTACTCCTGAGTATTGTTGAGAGTCGGTGCTTGAGAGAAAGAATGGCTATCAACTACGTTTTCTGGACCCTTAGTTTGTCAGCAAGAACCTTGCAGAAATTCCAAATTACAAATCAACCAAATTTCAATACCAAATCATGCCATTAGATAAAGTTCTAAATGTGAAACAAATTTACAATGAGCGAAACTTACTTTAATCTCCTTAGAAAAGGAATGGCAATTGGTATCTGACTTAAGTCATTGGATGTGGTTATGATGTCATGAAGGTGTTTGTACGGACCAACATCTCTTACTTCTGAATCTGCACAAACCCCATATGGATCTCGGAAATCTATTTCTTCAAAACTCTGCATGGGATTCTTATAGCTCACAGTGCTTCTGGAACCATAACTTCTTAAGCTTATACTTGATGATGTTGATCGTGACACTAATGATGATATATCCTGTTCTGATCCTATGGACTGCTTTGTTAGCTTCAAAAATATACTCGACAAGCATTTCACCATCTCTTCAGAAAGCCTGTTGGGATCCATGTCTTTAACATCTTGTAAATAACTCAAACCGGGCACATTTTCTTGTGCCAAATTACAAGTTATCATAGTATGTTCTGTCTAGCAGAAATTTTCAAAAAAATATGAATGAGCTTCCATTCCTATAAATTTCATTCTGGAATGGTAACTGTAAAACTTTGGAAACAAAAAGAGAAGACAACTGAACAATAAACCAAAATTAAAATCATGGACATGTTTTCCATAACCTATATAACAAGTCCTATCCGAAGAATGTCTCAAATTTCAATACCTGTACTTTTAGAGTATGTATCTGCCTCTTCGAAGTCTTGTTGTCCTTTGGAGACCATTTTTGAGATGCAGTCCCTAGTTTTGACAATCGAGGAAAAGAATGTGGATTTCTAGGGGTTAAATGCAGCTGATTCTCTTTTCCCTGGCCAGGCTCCGAGGGCCCCAAACTCTTTTGCACCCCCTTGGACAGTTTTGGGGCCTCCTCGGCAACCACCTTGTGAGGAGAATGCTTGAAATTTGTAGCTTGAGTTACAAAATGAAGGCCACTGGCCTGAGATCCAGACCCAAATGATGCTTTCCTTCTATCTACACTTCCAGTTTGAGAAGCCACATCACGCGGGGATTCATTTATAGAGGGAAGGAAACCTCCAACAAAAAACTCTCTTTTTCCTTGTTGACTTTCTTGGACAGAATGGTGACCCCATGAAGGAGACCTAAGAAGCTTTGGCTTCTTTGATGTAGATGATTGTTTAGCATTTTCAATAGGTTCTATTTGTTTCCTGGATAATGAGATATAAACAGCCTCCTGATACAAACCTTGCCTTAAATGTACAATTTGTTCCTCGAGACGAACAACCTCCTCCTCCAGCATAGCTACTTCTGCAAGGAGCTCCAGTGTCTGAATACAAAATCATAGCAATACAACTTGTTAAATCCTAGCCAGTCAGAGTAAGATGGAAATGGCACACTGCACTTTTATGCCTAAGACACCTGAAAATGCTTTTGTAGAAGATATAAAGATCTGTAGGAACTAACAATACTAAGTTATTGAACTAAAATCTAATTTTAGATTCCCACAACAATAAAAACTTTGAATGACATATGAAGTTGTTTCTAAATATATTTTGTCTTCTGATCCTAGCATAAAACTTCCGAACTATAACCAAATGATCAAATTCAGACCATTCTGAGACTTAATTGACATTTTAGGAACATGTATAAAGAGTTTAACCCATACCTTCGCAGAAAGATAAGGTGGAAGCTGAGGAAGAGCACCGAGAGGTCGTGTAAATGATCCTTCCAATGCTCTATTCACATTCTCCTCATACCTAAGCTTCTTCCTTAGCTTCTCTATCTGCAATTCACAGCAGAATTTTCTCAATGCCAGAACCCATGTTCTATCGAATCAGAACTCTTATTCCTTTTCTTTATTGTATGAGAATCCAATAAAATACATTAAAGTTTACTACCCTTGCCATTTTCTTCTAGAAAGTGAATGATTATATACAGGAAACTGAATCGTGACTATCAAATAAATAAGATAGATCACTGTGCTTGTAAGTGAGATGCCCTGGCAGCACCCCTCTCCAAGGCCTTCAATCGATTCATTTCCATGCGAGCTTTCTGTTCCTCAGTGATCTGGTTCTCGCTTTTCCCTTTCCCAATCACCTCACTTTGGGACTGTTGCGAGCCCTGTTACTCCTGAGTATTGTTGAGAGTCGGTGCTTGAGAGAAAGAATGGCTATCAACTACATTTTCTGGGCCCTTAGTTTGGTAGCAAGAACCCTGCAAAAATTCCAGATTACAGATTACAAATCAACCAAATTTCAATACCATATCATGCCATTAGATAAAGTGCTAAATGTGAAAGAAATTTACAAGGAGAGAAACTTACTTTAATCTCCTTAGAAAAGGAATGGAAATTGGTATCTGACTTAAGTCAAAGGAGGTGGTTATGATGTCATGAAGGTGTTTGTACGGACCAACATCTCTTACTTCTGAATCTGCACAAACCCCATATGGATCTCGGAAATCTATTTCTTCAGAACTCTGCATGGGAGTCTTACAGCTCACAGTGCTTCTGGAACCATAACTTCTTAAGCTTATACTTGATGATGTTGATCGTGACACTACTGATGATATATCCTGTTCTGATCCTATGGACTGCTTTGTTAGCTTCAAAAATATACTCGACAAGCATTTCACCATCTCTTCAGAAATCCTGTTGGGATCCATGTCTTTAAAATCTTGTAAATAACTCAAACCGGGCACATTTTCTGGTCCCAAATTACAAGTTATCATCGTATGTTCTGTCTGGAAGAAATTTTCAAAAAATTATGAATGAGCTTCCATTCCTGTAAATTTCATTCTGTAATGGTAACTGTAAAACTTTGGAAACAAAAAGAGAAGACAACTGAACGATAAACCAAAATTAAAATCATGGACATGTTTGCCATAACCTATATAACAAGTCATATCCGAAGAATGTCTCAAATTTCAATACCTGTACTTTTAGAGTATGTATCTACCTCTTCGAAGTCTTGTTGTCCTTTGGAGACCATTTTTGAGATGCAGTCCCTAGTTTTGACAATCGAGGAAAAAAATGTGGATTTCTAGGGGTTAAATGCAGCTGATTCTCTTTTCCATGGCCAGGCTCCAAGGGCCCCAAACTCTTTTGCACCCCCTTGGACAATTTTAAGGCCTCCTCGGCAACCACCTTGTGAGGGGAATGCTTGAAATTTGTAGCTTGAGTTACAAAATGAAGGCCACTGGCCTCAGAGCCAGAGCCAAATGATGCTTTCCTTCTATGTACACTTCCAGTTTGAGAAGCCACATCAAGCGGGGATTCATTTATAGAGGGAAGAAAACCTCCAACAACAAACTCTCTTTTTCCTTGTTGACTTTCTTGGACAGAATGGTGACCCCATGAAGGGGACCTAAGAAACTCTGGCTTCTTTGCTGTAGATGACTGTTCAGCATTTTCAATATATATAGTGCAAAAAATACATGGGTACATTCATATTCAACATATTATAAGGGTTTTATTAAATTCGGTGCGTTTTTAATCAAACAGAACCTCTAAAGCTCGATGAGTACCAGAAATGTTTTGAAGACTGATCAAACCAATCTCAATTGCTATCAGCGATAGCTACTTCTAGGGCTTCCTTTGGGACCCAAATCATTAGGTCCGATGATCGAAACTCTCTGCGGATTAAATAACTAGGATTTCATGAAGAAAATTGAGGGTGTCTGGGGTTTCAACCACTGAAATGACTTGTGAAATCAAGGTAAAATCCCCTTTTCCATAGGTTGCGAGGGTCAACGAGTTCTGTATCGGTGGAGGTCGAGTTCAAGGTTCGTGATTCCACAACTGATATTTGAGAGAGGCGTCCCCTCGTACTACCACATTGGTCTCACGGGATGTTTTCTATTTACATTCATGTCCATAATAACATTCCCATCCATAATTACATTCCTGTCCCTATCAGAAAGAGCCACTACGCTAAACAATCAGACCAGTCTTCCATCTTGACCTCCAATGGTAAAAACCAATTATTCAAAATCACTACTCAGGCCATCTCTGAGATGGCCAGAGGTATATTTTACTTAGCACAACCATTCCCCAAACTACTCCAATACTAGAGGTACCAGCTCGCATAGAGAAGTTGAATTTGTCCATTGTAACAATAAAGAAAGAATTTTAGATGGTCCACCTTTGAAGACAACACCTCTGCTGTTGATTGATTCCGATTATACTATGGCTCTAGCTCTCTGCACCATGGCTCTTTGGCACTATGGCACCTCTCTGCCATTAGGTCTTTCCTGTTACGCTAAAGAATCAAAGAATAAATGAACCAAATTAATATATTGATTGATTTTCATTCACATCTTGGTTGGAATCATTGTGATGCATGTACAGACATCATTTGGACATTAGATTTGGTTGCTTGGTCACTTTGGGAGTATTTAGTACCAAATTTGTTCCATATTGTCCAAGGAGTTAGTTACAGTATTATGTTTAGATGTATAATATAGTTTGTTACAACATATTGTTATTATATTATTTTAATAAGCAATACATAGATGAGTACAAAATGTCTATGGAGTCGATGGTCAACATAACATGGTCAACATGTTTTTGTTATCCATAAATGTCTTGTATATTATATTAATGCTAGGATTGAGTTCATTATGTGAATTGAGTCCATTGTGAGTGCATAATATGATGATGAAAATGTTTATCGCTCCCATATTATATGAGTTGATCTTCTAAGGTCTAGATAATATATTTTTTTCTATAACGACCGCTGGTCCAAATAGCAAAATATGCTTTAACTGACGTGGATTCCACCGATTTAATTATCCAAGGTACCAAGATCATGTCCAAATTAGCCTATAAAAACTATAATTATATGTCAAGGTCATGCAAATTAGCCTTATAATTAACATTATATGCCAAGTTTTAGTGAGTTTAAATGTTTAGTGGGATTTTGTATATGCTAAGGTCATGTCCAAATTAACATATAGTTGGGTTGCATTAATTCAGTTTTGTTAATATAAGGACTTGTAAATATATATTATATATATCCTAGAATTTAGTAAAATATAAAAATTCATTGTCAAATTTGTAATTTTTTTCATTGCCGGAGTGACAACTAAAAATGACCAAATAAATGACCAATTGTTATGTGGTCATTTTTAGTCTAGATATCCCGTGACCAAATTTGGTCATTTATCTTGGTCGTTTTAAGTTGGTTTTTATCTCGTGACCAAAAGTGGTCATTTATCTTGGTCTTTTTTAGTTAGCTCACTTAAATTTATCAACTTTGGTCATTTATCCCTTGAAAAAAACTATGGTGACCAAAAATTGTGGTCTCCTGGTCACTAATCTCTCATTTTCCACTAGTGGTGTCCTTGTTCCCTGAACAAAGTTAAGGATCCTTTTGGCTGCTTTCCAATGGATCTCATGAGGCTGATCCATGTATCTAGAAGCCACACTTACTGCATAAGAAATATCAGGTCTAGTATGTGTCAGATACAACAAACATCCAATCAATTGCCTATACAGTGTATTGTTTACCATGGGTGAAGAATCAACTTCTTCTAGCTTCACTCCTGAAAGGAAAGGAGTTTTGCTTGCTTTGCATTCCTTCATTATAAATTTTTTCAGCAAATCCAAGGAATATTTGGACTGGTGCACCTTCATTCCAGCTTTGGTTTGAGAAATCTCAAGCCCCAAAAATTGGCTTAAGAGCCCCAAATCTGTCATGGAGAAGGCTTGGTTCATTGCACCCTTTAAGGAAGCAATCTCATCCTTTGAGCTTCCTGTAATGAGGAGGTCATCAAAATATAACACAATGATCATTAATGAACCATTAATTAACTTCAAATAGACATTTGGATCTGATTTGCACCGAACAAAATTCAGTGATAGCAAGAAGCTATCGATCTTAGCATACCAAGTCCGGGGGGCTTGCTTTAGCCCATACAATGACTTTCTCAACCTGCACACAAGAGAAGGGTTAGAAGAAAAACCTTGAGGCTGCTGCATATATATCTCTTCAGTTATATCTCCATTCAATACGGCACATTTTACATCCATGTGATGTACCTCCCATTTCCTTGAGGCTGCAATGGCTAAGGCTAGCCTGATGAAATCCATCTTTGCCACTGGGGAAAAGGTCTCATTGTAATCTATCCCATGAACCTGTGAGTAGCCCTTGGATACCAATATAGCCTTGTACTTTATTGGTGAACCATCAGCATCAAATTTGGTCTTTTATACCCACTTACGCTAAACTAACTTCCTCCCTGGGGGAAGATCCACTAGCTCCCATGTGTTGCTCTTCTGGAGTGAGCTGAACTCTTCCTTCATAGATGCTTGACATCTTGGATCTCCTTCTGCTTCTTCATATGTTTGAGGGTCTGATTCCACCATCAAATAGCATTTCTTAGCAAACATAGGATCCTTCATGCACAGACCACTCTCAAATTGAGATCTAGTCCTCCTTGGGTCATTGGGATCCCCAGCTAGCTCTCCTGCTGCATGTAGTGTCTTGGCTGCCAATTTTGGCCTTGTAGGGATGTTAGGTTATGCAATAAAATCATCACTATCAGACATATCATAATCATCATGTTCAACAAACTCTTCACTTACTTTCAGAGGTTCAGGTGGTGAAGAGGTTTCTCCAACTTCCACTGCTGCAAGGGGTTCTTCTTGAAACTGAACACACCTTTCGATGAAGGATTTGTTTGTGCTCAAATTTATCCATTTGTACCCTTTTGAATCTTCATAGTACCCAACAAATAGGCACTCTTGGCTTTGGGGCTGCAAATCCTTTCTCTTTTCTGTTGGAATTCTAGCCCAAGCCCTTGAGCCAAAAATCCCGAAATGGGTCACATCTGGCTTGTGCCCACTCCATGCTTCAAAAGGAGTCATACCTTCAAGCTGTTTATGAGGCACCCTATTCTGGATATAGGCTGCACATTTTATAGCTTCGGCCCAGTACTTTGGTGGCAAATTTTTGGCCTCCATCATGCATGTTGCCATCTCCTTCAGTGATATGTTCTTCCTCTCAACAACACCATTTTGTTGTGGTGTGTAAGGGATAGAATGTTGCATCTGAATACCTTCATCTGCACAATAATTAATAAACTCAGACTTGACATACTCACCACCATTTTCAGATCTGAGGACCTTGAGTTTCCTCCTAGACTGGTTTTCAACCAAATCCTTAAAGACTTTGAAGAGGCCAAAAACTTCAGACTTGTGTTTCAGGAAGTAAACCCAGCAATACCTAGAAAATTCATCAATGAAAGTCAATGCATATTTGGCCTGACTCATGGAAATATGAGTGAATGGGCCAGCAACATCACTGTGGATCAACTCGAGGGGTGCAGAGGTTCTCTCATGACTAGCTCTCTCAAATTTTGTGCTCTGGGTGTTTTCCTAGGATACAACCTTGGCAGACTCCTTTGGAAAATTTTATCTTGGGAAACCCTATGACCATATATTTTTCACTAATATTAGAAAGATACTTGTAATTTAGGTGGCCAAATATTTCATGCCAAATCTTGCTTGCTTCATTAGCATGAATCAGAAGAGCAGAGGGGTTTGAGTAGGGTAGGAAGTGTGAGAACTTGTATACCTTCTGAGCATGATTCGCAACTCCTTTTGCAATGACTTTACCACTTGATATCTCTGTGATCTCAACTTCATCAGGAGAGAATATGACCTTCTTTGGAGACCCAATGTGAGTCATCTGGTACACTGATAAGAGGTGGGAGGCAAGACCAGGCACACACAACACATTGCTGAACTGACCATGATCAAGATCAATCCTCCCTTTGCCCAAACTTTCAGTGAAAGAGTCATCTCCCAGTACTATAGGTGGTCCTTTCCACATGTCAAGTGAGGAGAATTCCTCCTTGGTCGAAACCATGTGTCTTGAAGCTCCATAATCAATGATAAAACTGGGTGAGCTTGATGTGCCAGCAACCAATGCATGAACTCTCTCTCTGTCATCTGAACTTGATCCTCCTTCTCTCTTCTTTGAGTTGTCTGGAAGGGAGATTCCATTCTTCTCCAGGAGTTGGGTCAGCATGTCTATTTGCTTCTTCATACAAGATCTTTCAGTGTGATTGCCCTTATTTTAGTATTCCCACTTTCTCATTTCTCCTTTGTTTTTCTTCTTCTGGTAGTTCTTATTGGAACCATGTGGCTCCTCTGGAGACTGTTTCTTGTCTCTCTTTTGCTCAGGTGAATTTTTAGCTTTCTTTTTGCTTTTTGAATCCACCTTCGAATCTCCAGCAATCAGAGCTTGATCTTTGGATGGTTTGATGGTTCCCATCATCATCATCTTGTCTTGTTCTTGTGTGAGAGATTCCATGAAATATGCAAGGCTAGGGATCTTCCAGGTTCAAGCTGTCATTTTTGTGGCATAGATGGTCGAAACAAACACTGAATAGTTAGGGCCAAGATTCGAGAGAATGTCCAAGACCAGCTGATAATCCTTCTTTTCGATCCCACACTATTTCAGCTGCAAAACAAGTGCTTTGAACTTGGAGAAATAGAGTTGCAGAGATTCAAAGCTATTGGGACTCAGGGAAATCAGCTCATTTTCGATTTGATGTCCCCTCATCTCATCTATCTTTCCAAAAATAAAAGTAAGCTTCTCCCATACTTCATTCGGTGATGTCAATCCATCAATATGGAAAAGGAGGTCTTTGGAAATACTCAGACACAGGAGACCATAGGCCTCATCCCTCCTATTGTGCCATTTTATCTTCTCTGCAGCTACATTGGGATCTGCTTCTATTTCCATAGTCACCTTGTAGAGGCCTTTCGCTCTCAACAGTATCTCCATCTCTGCTTTCCATTCAAAGAAATTGAAGGGAGTCAGGATGATCTTCTGAGATTGATCCATAGCTTAGAAATTGTCCCGACTGTCAGTAGAAGGCTCCCAGTCACTGTTGTCAAACCTACAAAACAATTTTGAAGGAGAGAAATAGATCTACAATGGCTCTGATACCTTGTGCAAATTGAACCCAGTGATTGATTAAATTTACTCACAACAATTATCAATTGATCATGCAAAATCACTCACAAAAGAGACTGAAATTGGAACTGAACAATAAAATATATTGAATAAGTGTATAATATCCAACCCTATAACATAATAGGTTGTTTTATTAAATAATTACATAAGGGATTCAAATGCATGAGGAGCAATTCGAATCTATCATAAAGCAGGATTACCAAAAAGTAAGCAAATCCACCATAGGTGCAAAAAGCTGATCCCAAATCAGTCATGGAGCTCACGAATTGGAAAAAGTGCTTAGGAAAGATAAATAGTGATGGAATGACAACTCATACATGCTTTTCCAAGGAGAAAAGAGTGGAGGATGAAGAGGACAAAAATCTAGTTCACCTCACCTAGTCAAACTTTCCCTATTGCCTTAAAGCACTGAAAAAGCAGGCAATAAAGCAGAAAAAGAAGATGGGCGCCTAGGAGACCAGGAATAAAGTAGAATTGATTCCTTGAGGTTTCCCAAGCACTACATGGGTCAAATTAGGCAAGTTGGACCACTATGGATAGGTAATTGACAACTTGCATAAGGTGGGACACATGAACTAGGAAAATAAGACAAAAATAATTAAATTAATGTCTAAGGTAGCTAAATATGGGTTGATTATTCTAACAAGAGAAAACGTTTTGGAGTTTCAAATGTTTGATATGGACCTGTTGGATGTGAACTATTTATGTTTCAACTTGTTTCCATGAACTGTGAGATCGTTCTAACTTATGAATTCTTTCATGTTATGAATGTACTCCTGTTTATTCCTGTGAAACTTACACAATCATATTTGAGTAATGAATGTTTTAATTAACAATGAGCTATCTCTTTGTTTATCTATCTATTGATATTCATGTATTTAGAAATATTAACAGCTATCTGTAGTGTTCTAAATGCATGATATACAATACATTACTCTTCATTAATTATAGTATTGCTCCCTAGGGATAGGTTAGTGAGTCTTATTTAGTTTTCTTTGTTTATGATTTAGAAGTGAGAGAGGTAAGACGAGAGGTAAGAACCTGCGCATCACATTGTGACACTCCTCATTATCTCTATCGTCTGCATTTAGTTAGGCACTTTCATATCATACATAAATATAAAACTAAAAAATACACCTAAACGATGGACCAGGTCGTAACCGGTAAAGCATTTTAACCGTTACTTGACCTAAGGTGGCCAGACCGTAAACCGGATGGATTCCGTGTACCAAAAAATAAAGAGCTAATTGGGAACGCCTATTGGGGAGAATCACTAATATTGTTACTTATGATTTTCCAGGCCTCAACACATTCCTTCACTTCCTATTGCAGTTTTAGTTTTAAATATTGACATTTCTGATCCAGATTCAGAAGAGGAGTCATCCCAGTTTGATCCAGACATTAAGCTTACAACTCAAAGGTATATAGATCCAAATACACCATCTACCTCATTCCAGCACCCTAAACAAGCCAAGAAGCTCACAGAAGTAGCTGGAGATGGTGTTGAGGATCCAGATGACAAAAGAAGAAGGAGGTCCCATTATTATAAGGAGAGTGTAGCTCTGTCTCACACTAATCCTCTTCTTGTTGAGAGGTGTTTTATGATGTTTAGTTCAGATCCTTAATCTTTTAAGGAGGCTTTCTGTGATCCTATATTGCAGGCAGCCATCGATGAGGAGTTTAATTCACTACATGACAACCAAACCTGGGAACTTGTCCCTTTACCTGTAGGAAGGAAGCTGGTACAGTGAAAATGGATCTACAAAACCAAAATAGCTACGGATGGGACCACAATCAAGTACAAGGCTCGGTTGGTGGAAAAAGGGTATTCTCAGGTCCATGGCTTGGACTACAATGATAAATTTGCTCCAGTAGCTAGAATAGACTCTATCCGGATGGTATTGGCCATTGTTGCTTCCAAGAAATGGGAAGTACACCACATGGAAGTGAAGAGTTCCTTCCTCCATGGAGATTTGCAGGAGGGGATTTATATGAAACAACCTAAGGAGTTTATTAAATATCCTTCCTTAGTCTATGGACTGAGGAAATCACTGTATGGACTCAAACAAGCCCCAAGGGCATGGTACTCCAAGATTGTTGCTTTCCTTATCTCTTGGAAGTTTTTAAGGCATGAATCTGATTGCAATGTCTACATGAAGAAGAAGGAGGGGTTCTTTCTTCTAGTTTTATTGTATATGGATGACTTGCTCATCACTAGTAGCTCTGCCGCTAGATTGAGTAGCATCAAGTCTTCTCTTAATAAGTCATTTTGTATGACTGGATTAGGACTGTTAATACAGTTCATTGGTCTCGAAGTAATTCAAAATACTTCAGGAGTCATGATCTCATAGTCCAGGTATTCATCATATATGCTTAAGAGGTTCCACATGGAGGATTGCAAGGTTTCCCCTTGCCCTTTCTTATTAGGCATCAGTCTTGAAGAAGGTGGTTCCACACCTTTGGTAGACAACACTCTGTACATACAACTTATTGGAATCCTTATGTATCTCATTTATTCGAGACAAGACATATCCTATGCTGTCAGTGTTGCTTGTAGATATATGCAGGAGCCACATGAGCTGCACTGGAAGGAAACAAAGAGGATCTTGCACTATGTACAGGGTAATATTGATTATGGGATCCACTATGCTATTGGAGCACAACTGGATCTCACAGGATTTATAGACTCAGACTGGGTAGGAGATGGAAATGATAGGAAATCCACCTCGGGTTTTGTATTCATGATTGGATATGGACCAATTTGTTTGTCCAACTAGAAGAAAGAAACCCTTGCACTTTCTTCAGCGGAAGTAGAGTATCAGGGAGCTGTGAATGCAACTATTCAAGCATTTTGGCTGCATGGAATCTTGACAGAGTTTGGGATTCATACTTCACCTACAATAGATATTTATTATGACAACCAGAGTACAATCAAGATCTCTAGTGATCATGTTCAGAAGTAGAGGACAAAGCACATATAAGTTCACATGAACTACATTCAGGGACTGGTGCATGACAGAACCATCACACTACACTACTCTTTGACAGAGGATCAGATTGTAGATATTTTTACCAAGTCTTTTATTGAAAAGATATTTTCCTTTCTCAAATCTCTTTTGGGCATTAAGGCTTGATTTTCAGTTCCTATCTTGAGGGGGTTTTTCCCAAGAGGTTTTCCTGCCTCATTTGTATTATGTCTCTTAGATTGTATATTGGGTGACCTATGGTCTTTTTACGAGGGCCTACAATTTTCCAAGTTAGGATTCAGGGGAGGTGTTAGGATTATTAATCCTCCCTTGTTCATAATTTCTATCAGATTAATTATCCTAGCTTAGGAACCTAAATTAATTAAATGGAACCACTAGTTCAATTGGGTCCACTTGGCCCAATTGGGACACATGTACTAGTCATTGAAGTGTGGGGAACACTACTAGATGTTAAATCCCACTTACGTCATCTGCACGCATCAGTTAGGGAACCTCCTAGACCAATCCCTACATTTTAGGAGCCACTGGGAGTCCCCAGAACCAACCTACTTCAGTTAGTTGGTGTTAGCACTAGTTAGTCTTAGTTAGCCCCCAGTTACAATTAGTTACTTCACATTCAGTTAGGATAGCACTACTAATGCATGGATAATGCATGGTTACATGGGGAGGAGCGATTTACCTATACACTCAATTGCACTGAGTTAAGTAGTTGTTACTGCTTGTTGGAACTATTGGTCATCGAGGAGTAGTCTATTTCGACTCTGATATTGATTGGGAGACCTTGAGTTAGAGATTCAGTTAGATACAGTCTTATCAACTTGGAGGATTTGAATTCATTACTCATGCATTCAAATTCTACCTATGTAAACTACATTGTAACACCGGATAATATTATGATGAATATACTATAAATTCCTGAGAAATAATTGTCCATTTCCTATATGGTTTTTCTTGTTGGATTTGCATTTTCATTCTCCATTAAATTACTTCAACATTATCAAAACTCTCTGCATGAAGATATAAATGGCATTCAAATTCTAACAATTCAGTATCTTGGCTAAATAAATAATTTTAGGACAACGAATAAGAGCTACAAAAGGCCAAAAAAGACTTAGCGTAAGCCAAGGAACACAACATAAATGAAAAGAAACTTCTCAAAGAGGAATATGAAGAGAAGTTGAAGAAGATACAAATCCGTAATGATTACCTTAAACAACAACTTCAGAAGGCCGATCTCTTAGTTGATCAGAAGGAAGACAAAATTTCTAGATTTGAACAACAGGTCAAGGACCTACATCTTGCATCCTCTACCTCTTCTTTCTCTAAATTTATAGAACATGATTTCAAATAATTATCATTCAATGTACACGATCAATTTTATTAATGCATGGTTAATTTTTATAAAGGATTCAATCATATGCAAGATATGTATAACTCATTTGAGCATCAGTTGGATGCCCTCAATGACCATCATAAAAGAAGACAGGAAGCCACCAAAGCTTATAATTCCATTATAGACTGGCATAAATATATTAAAGAAAGACCAGAAGATATGTCAATACTGGATAAGCTTAAGGTTAAGAAAATTGAGGTAATAATTGAAACATGGGAAGGAATTTGTGATCACATGGAATATTCAGAAACATTGATTGGATATATGGATTTTCCATTTTTAGATCCTATCGATGAGGCTATGCCTCCCAAACTGAAACTGGAATAGATTGAGAAAGATTCTGTGAAAGAGAAGGAGAAAAACATGGAGATGACTCAGCTTACTATGGAGGAGATCAAGTGATGGATTGAGACACCTCTTACTTCATTGATGAGTATCAGTGATCTCTTCCTCAAAGAATGGACAAATTTCAAGTAAAAGGACATCCCATCCCTAATAATCCACCCTTATAAAACCATGAAACCAAAATATCTCTTAATCCTACATCTTAGGAAATTTTCATTTTTGTAAATTTTGTAACATTATTCAAAGGGAGGGTATTTATCAACTAAAGGGGAGCTAGTGAGATTAAGCCTAGGAGAGCTCTATAGAAGAGGAGGCTACCAAGCACATACCAGGAAAATTTTTAATTTTGTACTTTGTAATGTTTTGCAAGTGAATAAAATTACACTGTTATTTATGCTATGTTCTATGGTTATTCATCAAATGCCTTTCATAAATTTTACTCTTTCTTCCATCTATCTGGCATACTGATTATTTGTTGCTTATATACTGATGTGTTAGTTTATGTATTGATTTTTCCTTACAATCTTGACACATTAAATGTGCATTGAATGAATGTCTTTATTTAATTCACATGCTCTATTTTGCAACTAATGATTGGTTATTAATCCCTCATACTGATTTTTCAATTGGTATTACCTAATAGGATACATTGTATAGTGTACACTTATAACACTTTGGATAAAGCATTGTAGATTTCATTGTTTAATTTTATTTGGAGATGGTTGATAAAAGTGAACTTGATTTACATTTCTATACATTGAGTAATCAGTCTGTTATTACCAATTATATTTTACAACTACACTGCCTAAATACGTTATAATCAATGTTTACATTTTCTTGAACAATTAGTCTAGACTCCAGTCACTTCAAACCTTCTTAGATCTTCGTTGAGGGAAGAGCAATCCACTTAGATCCAAAACCCTTGTGCCAATGGAGGCCTTGTATCCATAGTATCTAGTCATCCCTAACAACTCAACGATAGAATTATCTATGCGGGGATTGATTTGAAGCCTTTCTGGTTTGGCTATTTCCTTATGTTGACTACCTTGCAAATCTTATAGCAACCTACAAGCCCAGGTCATCAACAGATGGTGCTAGAAGGAAGGCCGCTGTGAAACATGTCATGAAAAAACACTAGCAAACCTCCTCATCCCATATCACCTATCATTACTAATATCCACATCCAAGCTTGTACATCTGCAACACACCCTGCAGAAGGCTAGTCACCAATCCCTACCACCCCTGTTTTAGCAAGATCCACTGGGAAACCAGAAACCATTTCTACACAACCCACTAGTGGAATCCTCACTTTTGAACAGTGGAGAAAAAACACCAACGATATTACCGCAAAGGTGGAACCAGGGACTGAGACATTCTGAAGTCTCAGAAAAGTATTCTATTCTTCTCTTTTAACTCTCACCTCTCATGTTAATACCACTACTCGAGATATCACTCAACAAGCAGAGACTCCTAAATCCTAATCAAGTCCACTGTTTGAAACTGTCGATCAATCCCCAGAAGACCCACACTTTAATGACCAGTATGGTGGATTACCACCACCAAAACCACCTCATTAATCTCCATCGTCATAAGAAGAGTTCTCAGATAGTGAGACTTCCTCATAATCGTCTTCTCCACAAGAGATACCAATGGATGACCAACTCAATAGACCTTGGATTGACCTCGACATAGTTCTTATCCCTAGAAAATTACACAAATTTCCCAAAACCCTTGAGAAGTGGCTTCCCAGGTTTGATCCGAATGATAGGATCCCTGTTGAAGATCATGTAAAGAAATTTATGCAAGCCATTATATTAAGGAATGTGATACATGAAGATGTGGTGTGTAGATTGTTTCCTTATTCTTTTGATGGACAAGCTTCCACTTGGTACTTTTATTTGGAAGTTTCTTCTATTAATTCTTGGCAATAGTTTGAGAGACTATTCCTCCATAAGTTTGGAGAAAACAATACCCCAGAGGATATTTTCATATAGTTATCCTCTTTGAGGATAAAACCAAAAGAATGAGTCAAATATTTTAATCAAAGGTTCTCATATTTGAAAAATAAGATCCCTTCCACAGTTCTTCCCATCGAATAATTGTTAGTAGCCTATTACATTAAGGGTTTACCTACATCGATTTCTATGTTGGTTAAGATTGCTCGTAAACTTACTCTGCAAGGGGACTTCATGGAGGATGTCTTCGTAGAGAAATATATGTTCGGTCTTAAAGATAATCTTGATCCAGAACTGGACCAACCTTCTACATCCAAGAGAAGGCAGGAGGATGTATCCAAACCCACACTTTAAAACAAAGAACCTTACGAAATGGATAACATGAAAAACTATTGAAGAATATTTCTATTGACATGGTATATCTTAAAAGAGCCAGCAGTGACAACTAGGTGAACAATAGAGGTTTGGAAAGGCCATCACTTAGGATACCTTACCAGCCTCCACAAAATCAACCTCCTACAAACCATGGGGAGACACTAACCTCTGATGAGATCTATTCTATAAGGTAGATAGAACTAGGTTGGCATATTTCTTACCAAATGATTTGGGTAGGCACCGTAAGATGGAAGAGCTGGAACTTAGAGAACCTGCAATCAAGAGATTGTTGAGGTGTATTGACTAAACGTGTGTGTGTGTGTGTGTGTGTGTGTGTGTGTGTGTGTGTGTGTGTGTGTGTGTGTGTGTGTGTGTGTGTGTGTGTGTNACCTGACCTCAGAATAAGGAAAACGATTTTAACTTAAACAGACTGAAAAAAACTTTGCTCCATCTCCGATAAGAAATAGCTCCATAGAGTGGCCCAAACTCATGACAAGATTATGGGGAAATGATGGAAGAACCTACTAACTCGAAGCCTCCAGTTAGTGACAGTTTAGGGTTGAATATATTTAATGACAGTAGGATCTGCTCGACTCCTCAAAATGCCAAGAGCCATGCAATTTAATGCGATTTATATCGGTTACAGTTGGCATAAATCTAGAGTAGGTGGATATTTATTTAGCAAAAGTGTATCTTTTCAAACAAAGTAAACCATAGGGTATCGATAGCATGGGTAGTATTTGTGGGATTTTTACATTGTATGGATATTGGTTAGGATTATATTCACATAAAGTTGTTCCATAGCAATGAAAGCATATACTATAGTTCAATTTCAAATCCTTTATCCTAAAAACTTTACAAGAGATATATTCCAAGTGTGAATTTGGGTATTTATTTCTAGGTATAAGGTTAAGCACCTCATTTATGAGAGTTAAGGAGGAGAGACTAGGATTGTAATCGTATGGACCAACTAAGTGTTGGACTAGGGGTTAGAGTTTGAAGTCTTAAATCCATTTATGTGGGTGACCTTCAACCCCCATAATACACATGCATCCTAAAACATGAAACAACGACAACCCAACTAGAATCATAGTTATCCCACTTGAATCCCTATCAATTCCTTAATGTGAATTTTAGCTAATGAATTGCAATTTTCTATAGGTCAAATAACATCATTTGTCAAGGATTGTTTGGAATTTATCCATAAAATTCACAAACTCAATCTTGATGAAAATGACGGCATTTTTAGTTATGATGTTGTTTCTTGATTCACCAAAATTCATGTTCTAAAATCTCTAGAAATTATTTCTAACATGGTTCATGTTTATAAATTAAAGCTACTTGAAATTGGGTTTTATATTCATGATAGTTCTGTAATTTGATAACGATTAAATAAACTTTTAGAACTGCAATTTCTAGAAGTTTTGAAATCTAGGTATTACCCTAGGTATAACCATGCAAACACTAGGTATAATAAGTCAATCATTTACACATGTATAACAAGTCAATAATGTATTTACACAGTTACAGAATTTTTGAACTCTATGTATAACGATGCAAACACTTGAAAATGATTGTTTTGAACTCTAGGTATAATAATTCAATCATTTTTTTAACATATTTTTGTTTCTATAGTAAACCCGTTTATGGGGGTAACTTTCAAACCCCATAAAACACATTCATCCTAAAACCTAGAACAAGGACAATGCACTTAGATTCATAGTTATCCCACTTGGATCACTATCGATGCATTAGTGTGAATTTTATCTAATAAATTACAACCTTTTACAAGTTAAATAACCTCGTTTGTCAAGGAATGTTTGGACTTTATCCATAAAATTCACAACCTCAATCTTGTTGAGGATGAAATCGTTGTTAGTTATGATGTTGTTTCTAGATTCACCAACATTCATGTTCCAGAATCTCTAGACATTATTTCTAAGATGGTTTATGTTGATACCTTAAAGCTACTTGAAATTGGGGTTTATTTTCATGACAGTTCACAAAATTGATAACGATTAAAATAAAATTTCGAAGTTGTAGGTTCTAGAAGTTTTAAACTCTAGGTATAACCCTAGGTATAACCATGCAAGCACTACGTCTAAAAAATCAATCATTTACACATATTCAATTAAAATCTTGCCAAATTCAAATACAATAAGTATTCAATGAGATGTTTAAATACATCAACTAGTATTTTCTTACCTAGGAAATCTCCTACAATCCTTCCTTAATCATTTCTCTTAAATGCACTATCTGAACAATTGAGCTACCGGTATAGGTTATTATAACAACACAATGCATTTCTGTTAAATGCAAATGTGTATTCGAGGTAATCGATACAACAACTAGCATCTTATTCTTGTGTTGGATAGGAATTCTTATTGATATGTATGACAGTAGAGCTCTTAGTAATGAAGTATTGAATGACTGATGTACAACCAGCGCGTGCTTCACCACATTAATTTGGTAATATTATCATTTAATCCAAATTGAACTTAACCATTATATTATACTATTGCTTTCCAAACAAATATTTTGTAATAATTAAATGCTTTAATCAAACCCAATTACATAGACCCAAAACTTATACTACTATTTGAATCTAATTCTTCTTGGAGTGTTTTTTGTTCCAAAAATATATTGTTACTTTATTACAACATATTCATTTAAATTTCATTAATGTTAGAATTTCATCATTAAGCTAGCATTATATTAGGATCTTTACTGAGAGAATAACAAGCACATCAATCAAGCACAAGAGACAATGAACACAGTGTTTATCCTTGGGGAAACCATAAATGGAAAAACCCAGCAACTTCCTCAGAGATAGAATCAACACCAAAACAGTAAAAACAGTAAGTGGTCTCCCAACAGCAGTAATCTTCTTCTTGTCTAGCCCCAGTAACTTTTCCTTCCTCAACTATGCGCTACACTTGAGTGTGTATGACTTATATGTTAAATAAAGACTCATGTTCTCTATTTATACTAATCCCAACATGACTAAATCCCTACCAGGGCCGACCTCTACTAGGAGAGTCTAATAACCCTAGTGCCCCGAAACTGTGGGGACTTTAACACTTAGACAATCAGAGGGTTACCCACTATGACTTGACATGACTTGTTTACATTATTGATTCTCCCTATCGAAACATCGGAGCATGACAACATGAATCAAATACATAATAGATACATCCCGGAATAAACATCGGGTTACAATACATAATATACATAGATGAATACATTTCGAAGTTACAAATACATCAACACTCCCTCTTAACTAGGAAGGTATTCTTTCGACACAATTTTCAGCACTGGTCTTCTTCTCTATATCAACTGGATCATCTCGTCATCTGCATCTTAGGTCTTCTGAGTCTTCAAGTCATCTTTGTCTTCAAGTCATCTTCATCTTCAAGTCATCTTCATCTTCAAGCCATCTTCTAGTCATCGGATCTTGATCATCTCTCGATATGGATCATCATGGGACATCATCACTGGATCTGGATCATCACCTGATTTTGATCATCATGAGGCATCATCACGGGATCTGGATCATCACTCGATCTGGATCATCGCTGGCTATCATCACTGGATCTGAATCATCACTCGATCTAGATCATCACTGCTATATCATCATCACTAGATCTGGACCATCATCACTCGATCTGGATCATCACTGGGCATCATCAAATGTGCTATCTCTTGATTCTTCTCGTCATCGAAACCTCTACAGAGCCATTCCTTTTTCATACTGGAAGTATCATCTCAGATCTGGTTCTTTTTCGTACCAGATGAGGCAGCTACTCAGAGCTAGTGCTTTTTCATACTAGATGAGCCTTCCCAGAGCTAGTCCTTTTTCATACCAGGTAGGGAATCACAGACCTGATCCTTTTTCATACCAGATGAGGCATCACAGAGCTGGTCCTTTTTCATACCAGATGTGGCATCTACTTAGAGCTAGTCCTTTTTCATACTAGATGAGCCTCCACAAAGCCAGCCCTTTTTCATGCTGGATGTGTCATCTACACAGAGCTAGTCCTTTTTCATACTAGATGTGTCTTCACAGAGCTAGCCCTTTTTCATGCTGGATGTGGCATCCAAATATACCTGAAAATGGAAGGAACCAATCCTCTCACCACGTCACAGCCCTTACATCCAGCCATGGAAGGAACCAATCCTCTCACCATGTCAGAATGGCATAGTACGGACACATCACTTCCTCTTGGGAGGAACCTCGATCTAGAAAACACCAAGCTTCTCCCTGAAGTACTCAAACTTCACCTTAGCCAATGGCTTAGTCAACACATCAGCTATCTATTCATCCGTCGCAACATATTGGAGCTTCACTGCTCCTCTCTGCACCATATCCCTGATATAGTGATACTTGATCTCAATATGCTTCGAATTGTCATGGAATACTGGATTCTCAGACAACTTTACACAGCTCTGGTTGTCACAGTATATACAAGTAGCATCTAGCTAGAGATCAAACAAATCGGATAGTAGATTTCTCATCCATACTGCCTCACAACTAGCTGAATAGGCTGCAACATACTCTGCTTTAGCTGTACTCAGTGCCACACAGGATTGCTTCCTGTTAAACCATGAGATCACACCTGATCCCATACTGAAGCAACACCCTGAAGTGCTCTTCCTATCAATGGCACTGCCTTCCCAATCTAAATCAACATAACCCTCCAGGTTAATCTTTTGATCAGCCTTATACTTGAGCCCATAATCAACCGTACCCTTCAGGTACCTCAGAATATGCTTTGCAGCAGTCAAGTGAACATGTCTCGAATCTGTCAAGTATTGGCTCAGGGTTTTCACAGCAAAGCAAATATCTGGTCTCGTGTTCGTCAGGTACATCAAGGACCCAATCATCTGACGATACATCATGACATCAACTATCTCTGATGAAGCATCACCCAATAGCTTCATGTTTGATGACATAGGTGTGGCCAATGCCTTGCAGTCCATCATCCCAAATCCCTTCAGGATCTCTACTGCATACTATCCTTGTCTAAGAAAGATTCCATATATAGTCTGCCACACCTCCATACCTAGGAAATAGTGCATCATTCCCAAGTCCTTCATCTCGAACTCAGCAGCAAGCTTTCTCTTCGTATCATCAATCAACCCATTCATACCTATCACAAACATATCATCTACATATAGTAGAAGTATCACCGGGTTACCACCTTCCACCTTGTAGTAAAGGTTGGAATCTGCTTTACTCTTGGTAAAGCCTAAACTAGATAGAAAGCTGTCAATTCTGTCGTACAATGTCCTGGGTGCCTGTTTCAGACCATACAGGGATTTATTCAATCTACACACATGATAATTCATGTCATGTGTCTCAAAACCGAGTGGTTGTTCTACATACACTTCCTCTTCTACTACACCATTCAAGAAAGCAGTCTTGACATCCATTTGGTGTATCTTCCATTTCATTACTGCAGCCAGAGAAAGTACCAATCTGATGGAAGTGTATCTGGCTATAGGTGCAAAGGTTTCTTCATAGTCTATTCCTTCTTTCTGGGAGAAACCCCGAGCCACAAATCTTTCCTTATACTTTTCAATGCTACCGTCTGCAACATGCTTGATCTTGTAGATCCATTTGGAATTTACTACAGACTTCCCTTCTGGTCTTGGGACAATATCTCAAACATCATTCTTCATGATCGATTGATACTCTTTGATCATTGCATCCTTCCATTCTTTCTTATCTGTCTCTTCCTCATACTTGGAAGGTTCTTTATCAATGAAGTCACATAGTAGAGCTACATAACTGGAACATGATCTGGTCCTTTTTCTTTCTCTGAGATTCTCTTCTGGAACCCTAAATATTTCCGCACCTTGGATAATCTCTCATACCCAAGTAGGTTTCCTCTTGTGAGGATTCTTCTCCTATGGTGGATCTATAGGTCTTTGTGGTTCTTCAAATTCTCGATCTTCTTCTTGAGTTTCTTCGTTCATGATTGTATCATGAATTCTGGGAGCTTCTGCTTCTTCAGGTTCTTCAGCAGGTTTCTTTCTAGATTTGATGTAGGCTGAATCTTCGTCAAATGTTACATCCTTGCTGACATCAATCTTTTTGAATCCTCAGAAGTATATTCTGTAAGCCTTCGAGCTTTCAGAGTATCCCACAAAGATACCCTTCTTTCCTGAAGGATCTAATTTTGTTCTCTTCTCTTTTGGAATATGTATGTACACAGGACAGTCGAATATTTTGAGATGGCTGACTTCTGGTTTCTTGCTGGAGAAGACTTCTTCAGGAGTCTTGTTCTCAAGTACTCTGTGTGGAGTAAGGTTCTGTACATACACTGTTGTTCTGGCTACTTCTGCCCAAAGGTGCATAGGAAGATCTTGATCATGAAGCATAGCTCTTGCAACTTCCATGATGGTTCTATTCTTCCTCTCTGCAACCCCATTCTGTTGTGGGTTGTAAGGAGTAGACAACTCCCTCTTAATCCCCGAGTCCTTACATAATTCCTTGAACTCATTTGAAGTGAATTCTCCGCTATTGTCTAACGAAAAGTCTTGATCTTCTTTTCAGTCTAGTTCTCGATCAAAGCTTTGAATTCCTTGAACTTTCTAAACACTTCATATTTATTCTTCATGAAGTAAATCCATGTCTTCCTAGAAAATTCATCAATAAAAGAAACATAGTACACATACCCGCTTAGTGAATTTGATGACATTGGTCCACACACATCGGAGTGGATGATTTCCAAGATTCCTTTTGCTTTACTTTCACTACTTGGAAATGTCTTCTTTGTATTCTTTCCTTTCGCACATCCCTTGTAGACCCCTTCATGTTTTGCTTGTATTTCTAGAAGACCTTCAATAGCTTTGCTTGCAAGTGGTAGTGCTCTGTAATGCACATGTGCAAGCCTTCTATGCCATAGTTCATTTGGTTCTATTGTGTCATGAACCAAATCTTGATTTGGTTGGCCCTTCAACTTGTATACGCCTCCTTCTTATTCTCTGATCACAATTGCATCGTCAAAAGTCTTTCCTTTTGGCCACATGAGAACTTGGCCATCTACAAAAGAAACCCTCATTCCTTGTGGATCCAATGCAGATATGGAGAGGAGGTTCTTCTTTAGACCTGGAACAAATAATACATTCTTCATCTTCAAATACTTTCCAGAGTCTAGTTAATAGAAGGATTCACCACTACCTTTTATTGGATACTGGTAGTCATCCCCAAGTTTCACCTTGTGAGGTGACTCATGTTCAGATAGATTTACAAATGATTCTTTGAATCTCGTCATATGCTTGGAAGCACCACTGTCTATAAGCAAATCATTGCTTCCATGTGAAATATTTCCTGTGAGGGCGGAGATTAGTACATATTCATCCTCACTTGAAGAGTCATCACTTTCTTGTCTGATTCTCTTTAAGGAAGGTTCATCATCCTCTGCAGCATGGGCATGATGTCTTCTCTTGTTTCCCTTCTTCTTTAGATTTCTTTTGTTAGGGCAGAATTTGGATATGTGACCTTTTTCATCACATGTGTAACATCTAATGGTACTTAGATATTTTCTAGAGTGTGAGGTCTTACCTTTGGAGTGATAATTGTTCCTCCTGTTTTTCTTGGAGTGAACTGTGAGAGCTTGATCTTCACTACCCATCTTCTCTTCCCAAGCTGCTATCCTAGCTTCTTCTTGAGAGCATTCTTCCCATAGCCTGCTGAACTTGACTAACTTCTTTCTGGCACAGATTCCTTGAATGAAAGAGACCTGTGATCTAGGGATACCATTCAAGGTGGTCATCACAATCTCTGCATTTTCCACTTCTTCATCTACTACTTCTAGCTACTCTTTGATCTAAGAAACCCTTGTAAAGTAAGACTGAATAGTCTCATCATTTTGGATCTTCACATTCTTCAATTGGTTTCTCAAGGTCATCTTCCTATTAATGTTCTTCCCTTCAAACAATTTGGTTAGGGAATCAAACATAGCTTTAGGTGTCTTAAGGGAGGATACCTGTGGTATGACATGATCCTTGATATAATCAACAGTGATTCTCTTTTCCATAACCATATTCTTCTCATGCAAGGCCTTAGCCTCATCTCCCTCTAGGACTGGAACCTCCTCATTGATATAGGAGTCTAATTCATTCTCTTCCAGGACCAGGGAGATCCTATATTTCCAAGCTCAGAAGTTATCAGCTCCCTCAAGCTTTTCATCAAGCTTAGTATGATGAGACATCTTCAATTGATAACCTCAAATGGAAAAACAAAAGATTTAGATCCTACCATGTTCAAGATGTCGGATCTGAAACTTGAGCTGAAATCATGTAGAGCTGGTTCAAGAGCAAATTAGGGTTTTTCTTTTCTGGAGTTCTGTCCTTCCAAATGCCTTGAAATTTGTCCCTAACTTCGATTTTGGGGAGGAGATCAATCCAGGCCTGGGCTCACTGAAAAATTCCTCTTCTGTGAAAAGCCCTAATTTCTGACAGCGGTGACAGGTCCAAAATTGAAAAACCTCAGAATTGGATTCTGCTTCGATAGAAAGATGCGCCCTAAGGAGGAGAGTTATTCCACCTTAATTTTTCTGAAAATATGTGGAGGAAGGTCCACAAACTAGGAATCCCTAGTTTTCGCAGCTGCACAATGTCTTCTTCTCAGGTTAGCTCTGATACCATGTTAGAATTTCATCATTAAGCTAGCATTATATTAGCATATTTACTGAGAGAATAACAAGCACAACAATCAAGCACAAGAGACAATGAACACAGTGTTTATCCTCGGGGAAACCATAAATGGAAAAACCCTGCAACTTCCTCAGAGATAGAATCAGCACCAAAATAGTAAAAGCCCCAAAACAATAAGTGATCTCCCAACATAAGTAATCTTCTTCTTGTCTAGCCCTAGTAACTTCTCCTTCCTCAACTATGCGTTACACTTGAGTGTGTACGACTTATATGTTAAATAGAGACTCATGTTCTCTATTTATACTAATCCTGACATGACTAAATCCCTACCAGGGCCGACCTCTACTAGGAGAGTCTAATAACCCTATTGCCCCGGAACTGCGGGGAATTTAACACTTAGACAATCGGAGGGCTACCCACTATGACTTGACATGAATTTTTTACATTATTGATCCTCCCAATGGGAACATTGGGGCATGACAAAATGACTCAAATACATAATAGATACATCCTAGAATAAACATCAGGTTACAATACATAAGATACATAGATGACTACATTCCAAAGTTACAAATACATCAACAATTAGAATATCATTAGAGAATTTTATAATAAACTTTATTATTTTGTGTAACCCTCAACCCCCACAATACACATGCATCCTAAAACCCGCAACAAAGACAACCCACTTAGACTCATAGTTAGCGAACTTGGATCCATATTTTAACCGTGCGAGTATTAATCAAGTAGTAGTTATTATTATATGTGTTAAATGGTTATTTTCATGTTATATCACAATATTGCAATAGTAGTTTCATTTGATCATGTTATGTAAAGAAAAAAATTGTTTCCCATAATCATTCTCGAAACCTAAACATTACGAGTAATTCAAAAACAATTCAGAATGCATGAACCCTCATTTTCTCAACCCTCTATTTAATTTCAAAAACACGCCAACCCACATCACCTTCACAAATTCTAAATTTTCTTCCTTACATTCATGGAATTATTCACCACATTTCTAAGATGTTGGTTGAACCCTAACAGTATGCATACATCATATTTCCAACAGGTTATGGTTAAAACCAATTCACGACCAAAATTTAACTTCTGATAGTATGACACTACAATTATAATGTAAACAAACACTCATTGTTTCGGTAATAGTTTCACGGAAATAAAACTACAAACTATAATTATAATTTAAGAGTTTGAATTAAGAGGTACACCACAACTTTTACATTTTAACCAAAAGTGTAAATCTACAGCTAAACATATAACCAATTTTAAAACTAATGCCTTAAAGAACTAGGAACTCAACAGAAGCTTGAGACCCATATTTCCTGTTAGAACAAGGGAATTTAGGACCAAACAAAAAGGATTATCGGAAGTAAGTATACAAATCCTACCTGACTAAAAGTGTAAAGCCACACATTGTACAAGAAAAAACAAATTCCAACCCTAAGTCCTCCAGAGAGGATTATTTGTTCCTTCCATTGGATCCAAATAGTAAAAACCTCATATATTAGCCAACTATCCTCCATGAACACTATACACGAGCAAAAAGGAAGGTCTACATTATGATGGTTTTGCTTACTGTAATACGTGAAGACGAAGTAGAAATTCTAGGACTAGAACCTGTAGGTGTGGAAATGGAGGTTAGAACTTTTAAAATAATGAAAGCATGTTACACATGGTAAAGAACTTGGTAAACATAGAAACTTGAAGATTATTTAACAACAAAACTACTAGAGGTGTTCATCTAAACCTTCAGAAAGTTGCTGTATATTTAATTTTATTCTCTGACAATGCTTAGGACCTTTTCGAAGAGCCTTTGTTGACAATTTAACTTAGCTTATCAAGCCTTTACCAATTCTCTATGGGATGCGTTCTCAAATGCTTGAAGCAGTTTCCACCTACCATCAAAGAGACTATGGAATATCTTGAAATAAGTCAAATGAAAATTTTCAACAATTTGTAATTTCTATAATAAATCTTTATTATTTATTATATGGAATGGTAAATTCTTATTATGCTTATGAAAGTTTGATATTCATATTAATAAATTATTTTTATTTATTATTAATTTTAGAGTATATATATGTATATTACTTGTATAAATAAATTCAAAATAAAAGATATATTGAAATATTGAAATATATCTCAATGCATGTCAAATGTTCGTTGGGTTTTCTCAATTTTTGCAATGATAATATTAAATATTTTCTTTTAAATACCAGTTTAACATAAATTCATATACATTAATAATCAATGTATATGCCAAATGTTTATTCGTTTTTTCTAATTTTTGCAACAATAATATTTAATAATTTGAAAATTTCTTAAACATAAACTTCCTAAACATAACCTTTTTATAGAATAGTTTCCCAAGTCCTTCATTGACTTAATGATAACCCCAATGATCCCATAGTTAAAGAGCATAAATTAAACCCATTGCATTTGTTAGTATGACCACATACAAATGTGAACATAAATAATTTGATATTATTCCCTCTTCATTTTATAAATATATCTCAATGAATATTATTAACAAAATCAACAACCAAGTTACTAACTCTACTTTTTTTAGCATTAATTTAATAAGTTGTCTTAATCCACATAAAATTCAACCCCCATAATACACATGCATCCTAAAACCTACAACAAGAACACCCCACTTAGACCCATAGTTAGCCCACTTGGATCCCTATTGATGCCTTACTGTGAATTTTAGATAATAAATTGCATCTTTTTACACATCAAATAGCCTAATTTTTTATGAATTCTTTCAACTTTATCAATAAAATTCACAACCTCAATCTTTATCAGGATGACATCATGGTTAGCGATGATGTTGTTTCTAGACCCACTAGAATTCATTATTTTTTCCTTTCTTTGGAAAGAGACAAAACTTTGTTGTGATTAAAAAATTTCATCATATGATGACGTGGGAAATGCACTATTGTGATTAGGACATATTTATAATAAAAATCTCAATAGTCACTATTTTAACATGTTCATTGATAATCGAGCTAAAATTCCTTTGTCGATCTCTTATTATTACTCAAGCTCATCAGTATATTAGATATGATTGTCTCCTAATTTTTAGAATTATGTCATTTATTTAATCCATTACCACTCTTATCTTATTTAATGTAAATTTTTACTTCCCTCAATGGTTTACCATTCTTAAATTTTACATACAATTCCCATATCAAGGTAGAACTCATCCGTGTAATCAACCTTCAAAAAATTATTTCCTCATTCTAATTTTATTTTTTAATTAAAATGGATTATCAATATAGCTCAATCAATTTATATCCCAAATTGCATGTCTCAAGATAATGGAATACAAGAGTTTCGTTTAGCCTAGGGACATTTGACTAATCAATCCCTAATAATGTATTTACTTCTTAAATGCATGGTCTCTACTACTAATCACAATCACTCAAAATTTATTTAAACATATGATTTACACCTCCCTAATGTTATTTTCTATGTTATATTATAGCATATATTAATATATAATTTGTTTTATTTCTTTAATACCAACATAATCACTATATAATGCTCATTATTTAATCATTTACACACAAACATATACATTTATCATCTTCTAACAACAACAACTAATTTGTGATGTATTATTACAATGATGATAAAATAAGTATGTCTTTCTCCCTTTTTATATGTTTTCAAATTGTATATTAGTATTATTATTTTTATACCTTATACGATCCAATACTTTTTCTTGCATTATTATTATATTTAATCTTATATATATATATAGTTTTTTATATTAAAAAACACACAAAACTATATGTACACCTTTCCATTCCTCTCTTTTATTAACATTATATATACTTTACATTATTATATATACTTTCTTATTTTACTTTGCTAATATAATTATAATTATAACTACCTTTTCTACATATTTACTATCGACATATTTATCATTTAATTTATATTGTATGCTAACTGCATTTATTATATATGTCATAAAAAACTGTAATCACAGACGGTGAGTAGACAGTATAAATTATTCTTTCATACCATCCACAAGATCAATGACAAATATATTCCAACATAAATGTGTTTGAGTTGATCCATGTGAAAATAATGATGTAACGATGAGCTCGGAGAGAGTACGGTGAGTTCATGCAAACAATCCCAAGAACCGGTTATACAAAGAAGTGGAATCCAAAATCGATCATCATTGTTTTAACCAAAAGGATAAATGGAACACTATTTTACCATACATTTAGTAAGTTTTTATTTTAATTAACTCTTAGGTATTTCCATTTATTTCTAATGATGGAGCCCCTTTAATTATATTTCTAAAAAAATATTTTATATGAAGTTTGAGTTTCATATCCATTATATAATTATCACTTTAGTCCAAAGTATAACTCTATCTCCATTATGTCGCACCATAATAATGAAATAAAATAAAAAATGCATGAACCATGGAAACAATTAAAAATGCATGAACCATGGAAACACTTAAGAAATGATTGTTTTGAACTCTATGTATAATAAGTCAATAAATTCGATATAGTTAAAAGCGTAATCTAAAGAGGGTCTCGTAAGTCACGTATGGAAACCAAATCTTTTTAACTGAGTATTCCCATTTGTTACTGGATCTGAGAAATTCAGATCGACATCATCGTTAACATAGATCTATGAATCTTGGTGATGCAAAATCTATGCAGATGCATAAAATTATATATCTAGGTAACCACAATTACAAATCAAAAGGTTTTGGAAAGAGGGCAGGGTCATTGTTCAGCAGAGATGCCCTATTTTCATTAACCCAACAAAGGCATGTTGTTCTAATGGCTGTACTTAAACAAATCTGGTAAAAATTTAGCGTTTATGATTAAAAAAGGAGGAGCGATCCAATAACTATGGTAAATGTCTAGAATAACAAGTGTAAACCCTAACTTTCACATCAATGAAAAAAAATATTTTGCTGTGTTAATCAGTCAATTCTAAGAAAATATGGACCACGTTCCCCGATAAAAACCATATTTTACAGTTACAGTAACAACCCGCACTTAACAAGAGGATTAACTATTGTCAAATTGAGCAAAACCAAGGTATTAAATATCAGTTCCTTACGAAGAAAGAAACCAACCACTTTAAGCTTAAATAAATAGATAAAATGGACATATCGTTATGATTAAAGAAAACCCAAAAACCATCCTCCATGGGAATATAATTCATTGTGACTATTCTCCTGTAAAGAAACTTCCAGTCCATTTAAAAACTCATAGATGATTGGTGTAAAATTTCCTACTAGGACAAGTGGGTGGATAGAAATTCATTATAACATTGTTTACAATGTAGGTCAAGGTTCACACCAATGGGTAATATTTGTTGTTTTTTAAATTGTATAGATATCAATGCAAGCGTATACTATAGTCGGATAGCATAGAAATGAAAGCGTCTACTATAGTTGGATTTCAAATCCTTTAGGTTTAGGTAAAACCTTTACAAGAGAGATATTATTAGTGCCAATTGTGTAGTAATTTATAGGTATAAACTTAAGTGCCTCATTTATGGGATTTCCGGAGGAGAGTCTAGGATTATAATCCTATGGACCAACTAAGTGTTGGACAAGGGGTTAGAGTTTGAAGTCTTAGACTCCTTTGTGGGGTAACCTTCAACCGACATAATATAAATGTAATGTAAAACCTGCAGCAAGGACAAACCACCTAGACTCATAGTTACTTCAGTTGGATCTGTATCGATGCCTTAGTGTGAATTATAGCTAATAAATTGCAACTTTATATAGGTCAAATAACCTCCTTTGTTAAGGATTATTTGGAATTTATCCCTAAAATTCACAACCTCAATATAGATCAGCATGAAATCATGGTTACTTATGATGTTGTTTCTAGATTCACCAAAGTTCATTAGTTTTTCCTTTCTTTTGCAAGAGACATAATTTTTTTGTGATTAGTTGAATATCACAACAATTCAATAACAATTCATGCCATTGACTTTGGACACACCTAAAAATGATTTTTTTGAACTCTGGGTATAACAAGTTAATGGAATATTTTAACATTTTTTTGTTTCTATAATAAATGTTTATTATTTATTATATATTATCTGGAATGGTGAATGTTTATGTATCACATTACTTTTTTCCTTTATAGGCAACAAATATAATTTTTTTTGTGATTAGTTAACTATCACAACAATTCAAAAACAATTCAAAATGCATGAACCATGGATACACTTAGAAATGAATATTTTGAACTTTATTGTGGTACACATAAGCTTAGAAAAATAATTATCATTGTACACAAAATCTCAAGTTTGTTTTAAATAAACTATATAAACAAATAATAGAAAATGTGTATTATATATTATATGGAATCATGGAAACAAAATGGAAAGTAGTACGAATACAAAAGCATGGCATTTGCATTTTTTAGTGTCTTAAGTAACTTATATAATATATTGTTTATTATTTAAAACAATACATTTACATTATCATGGTACTTTATCATGGAATTGCTTCTATTTTTTGTGATTAGTGGATTATCACAACAACTCAATAACAATTCATATCATTAACCATGGAAACAGTTAAAAATGATTGTTTTGAACTCTAGGTATATTAAGTCAATGCATTTTTTAACATTTTTTAGTTTCTATAATAAATGTTTATCATTTATTATATATTAGATGGAAGGGTGAATGTTTATTTGTTACATTATTTTTCCCTTGTTTGGGAACAAACATAATTTTTTGTGATTAGATAACTATTACAACAATTCAAAATGCATGAAACATGGAAACACTTAGAAATCATTGTTTTGAAATTTATCATGGTACACATAACCTTAGAGAAATATTAATCATTGCACACAAAAGCTCAAATTGGTTTTAAATCAACTATATCAACAAATAATAATAAATGTTTATTATATAGTATATGGAATTGTGGAAATGAAATTGGAAGTAGTTGGAATACAAAAGTATGTCATTTTCATTGGTTTCTCTCTAAATAAACTTATTAAATATATTGTTTATTATTTAAAACAATACATTTACATTACTAATGGAATGTGGAATTGCTTCTATTATATCTTTATTTATTCAATTCAATTAAATAAATATTGCAATGAACATACATTTCTATTAGTTTATTCATGCTTGTTAAAATGTGCATTCAAATTTATATCTTGTGGGTTTTTTAAATGAATGCATTTAGATCTGTTCAAACTATTTACAAATAGTTTCAAACTTGATTTTTTTGGTATATATATCAAATAAATCTATATTATTTAGTCTCTTTCTCTCTCCCTCTCTCTATATGTGGTGTGTGTATATTAAAATTTGAATTAATAGTATAGTTAAGAGTTAAACTATGAAGCATTGTTTAAACTGATAACCATTATTGTTCATGCACATAAAATTTTAGAATATGAAAGAAACATGACACTAGCGCAACAAATCCAACCAAATATTTCCAACGATTTTGTGACTCAAAATTCCATATCTTCATATTTAATCAATTTAGGACTAAATACAACCAAAACAAGAAAAGAGTTATAGAGAGCTTGGGGATCCTTAGATCAACAGGAAGAACTTATTGACCAAATCAGAAATCCAAGACAACAAAATTAATTATATTTTCAATTACGTATTTATATTAGGTAATGTTTTGTGGGTGTTTTTCTCATCAAAATACTATGAACAAATATTGATGATTCCCCTAAATGGAACATCCTATCGGAAGTGCGCTCTATCACCTAAAATGATGACTTATAGAGTTTAGAGGGCTTTAACAGCTCTTCTAAACAACCAAAATGTGGGTCTTCATCTTCTTCCTCAAAACTTGATCATTTCGCACCTTTCTTTCCGCACATAGGTTTCCTCACTTTCCTACTTTCTACACTTTAGTTTCTACACCGCACTCTTCCACATCCACACTTCTGCATCCACACTTCCACATTCGGACTACCACACTTCCACGCTTCCAGACTTCGGAATGAGAAAAACTAACTTCTATCCTGTGTCCATTCCTGTCCTTCGGCTTTCCTCTTTACGACTTCAGAAATCAGAATTTAGAATTCCTACTTTTCTTATTCTTGAACTTTTTGAAACTTTCACCTTTCCTCTCCCGCAAGCTTATTCTCAATCGTTGATCTACTGCGGGTTGGATCATCACCATCGGTCTGTATTTTGATGCACATCTTGTCCTCAACCATTGATTTCTTTTGTAGAGTGTTTTATGGTTGTTGATCACTGATCAAATGCAGAACTTCATTTAACTTCGCAGATCTAATTTCTTTTATTGCAGAAATTTACTGCAACTATTGATATTCTGTGAACCATCAATCCCCACCGTACGATCTAGGTGATTTCTTTTAACTCGATCCATCTTCTGTTTGCATAATTCCTTCTCAGTTATAGATTTGATTTAGTTGTGATCTAGACCCTTTAACCTACACATACTTTAAACTTCAGTCTTCATCAATTCTTGCATTGATCGATTTTGGCTCCATAACCTACAACAAAGCTAACTCTACGCATGCATTTCATTGATGAAATATTCAAGGGTTATTTACCTAATTCCCCTTTGATTGATCATAGAATCAATCAGTCGATCTCTATTTATCCTGATTTCAGAAACCATGAATTCATACACAGGATTCTCACGCATTAAAGGAGAATTTACCCAAGAATTCAGTTCATGAAAATACACATTCAGACTGAATTTCATTCATACACATTGAGATATGTAACGTCCCCGACCCTCTGATCGACGAAGAGGATGCTACTAACACCAAACAAACAAGCAAATAGCCCCAGGAACACGAACAGGGATAAATGCTGATATTAAAAAGATTAGCATAATACATACTAAGATGCAGATAACATACAAAGATACATAGTTACTTAACATTCAGCGAAAGCAACATATACATAAACTAGCATTCAACATGTCCATCATTTCTCATGAAACAGTAGATATAATTGCAGAGATAAATCAATCAGGAGTACTTATCTTCTGATGAAGAACTCGCCCCGTAACCAGCTACATCACTGCAACGTTCCACCCAGCCATAGGCCAACGTGCTCATCAATCTCTCAGCAACATGGCCACCCCCGAGCTGGGCATGATTCCTCAAGGAATAAAGGTCAATGCAGGCTTACACATAGCCAAGGTTTTCTAATCAGCCAAACCCACACAGTAGGTTTTACCAGGATGTCGAGGAGCTAGGAAAGGCTAAATGCCAAGCTCATGGCCTCAACACTGTCGAGCGAAATTGATGTCGTTTTAATTCCGTTGCAGTAATTTCCCAACTATTTATTTACTTATCAATCCGGGGTACGTAAACTGACGAAGCACGTGCACTATTTGTGCAGGACTGAAGTAAATTTAATCTAACTTAATCTAAATTGCTGAAATCACATTAATCTAGGAAAGCATTGAACACTAACTAGGAAAGCATTGAAACAC
>LPNX010763021.1:0-27765 GCA_001517045.1 Pseudotsuga menziesii
TGCAACAGATTTTGATTTGACACGTAATCTTGGGATTGAAGTCTTTTTTTTGTCCATTTTATCATGGATAATGCTCAAGTATTCCTTTGGATACCGCTCTAACATAATTATGTGGGAATAGTAGCAATATCTTCCACACATAACAATATTGTTATGATTCTTCAGTCTAGCTCATGCCTTTTCTTCCAGCTCTTTTGTAGTCGTTGTCTTCATCTGTGCTTTCAACATGATACATTCACTACATTTACTGAATTTAGTGTTCTTTGAGAATGCCACATCTGGAAAATGAGTATTCCAAATATTGCTCATTGTTGGTTGTGATATTGATGGAAAATTTAGCTCTTGAAGAGCCTCGTTGATCTCTTTTAACAAAGAACTTTGGGTGTACGTTGATGGCAGCAATCTTACAGGAGCAGATGTTCCATCTTCTTCAACTTGTCATGTTTGGTTCGGTGAAAAGTATGAATTATCCATTACAATTTTGTGCAATATCTCTATGGCTGCCATAGTATGTGCACGTGGTTTGCATTTGTTGGTGTTACCATGAATTCCTTTCACATGTCCTTGTTGGAAATTATGTTGGTAATTATAAAAGGTGCTTTGAGGAATATTATGTATCTTGTACCATGCTTTCTTACAAATAATATCTCCATTAAACCTCATGTCCTTTACTTTCCTAATAGTAAGAGGTAGGCCATGGCCATGGCTCTTTGACATGATTGTGTTGGAAAGGAGTGAATTCAAGACAAATTCCCTAATGTCATTTTTTTAAATAGTTTCATACCCCTTCTAGCAGTTGCAATGGATTTCCTATCCACATGTTGAAGACAATCTTGTTTGCAACATTCATCCGCTGCCAAAAGTCAGATTTCTTCCTCTTCATCTCTTTGTATTTGAAAGTTTCCAACTTTTTTTTTAGCCACAACTCGTTTAATCCTTTTATATGGCCTCGTTGCATGCATAGCAATTGAGTCTGGATCTTTTTCATTATAAATATCATCATCCCATGTGTTCAAGGGACTTGTGTCCTCTATAAGATCCCATACCGCCATTTCCTTGGGTGCCTCCTTGAAATTTTCATTCACCCTTAAAATCTCACCTTCATTGTCCACCAACTTATTTATTGGCCATCTAACCAAAAAATGTATAGACTTGTCCCCAATCCTACATCTTTCACAATTTCTATCTATGTCTTCCACAAAAACACTGAATTCCTTTTCACCTAACATTTCACCCTCAACCATGTCATCCTCACGGACATTAACTATAATCCCTTTGGCAATGTGCATGCTTGTTCCTATGCATTCATGTGTAAGAGAAACCTTTTTACATGTGAATTTAATCCTATCTTGGGGAGTATTTACTGGATGATCATGACAATGAGGTTCCAAATTTGATTCTAGCCAAATCTCATAAGATCCCAATGCACCCCCTAATGTATTATCAAATCCTGTTGGATGTGGCAAAAGAGCATCATGTTTTAACACTTTCTCAATGTTAACCACTATGGATCCCTTTTTCACCATCCTGCCATGCACCTTATGACCAATCTCTGTATTGAATATGGAGCCTTCACCCACCTTCAATCCACATTGCAAAAGATCTACCTTGTCTCCAATAGAAAATGCAGAAGAGACATTTGCACCTACACAGCAAATTAAACAAACTTAGTATTTGCTTAAAAAAAACAAGCAATGTATTATCAAAAACACTTAACATGTGCTTCAAGATTTTAATTTACCTTTGTTATGCCTCAAATATATGATCTTCCATGGATGTAAGTCCCCTTCATCAACATATTCCACAATCAAATGTGGTTCAATGACATCAATTATCAAAACCATAATATATCCTACATTAATCCTTTGTCCACCATAATGAGTTGTAGTCTCTGTAGATTCAACCTTTCCTAGTCCAACAACTTGACCATTAATTAGGAGGTCAACATAGTCTCCTCTTGTCAAAATTATATTTTCCATTGTAACTCCCAATTTCTGTAACACATTTGAATTGTAGTTTGTAATTAAGGTTAAGACATATGAAGTGTATGTTCAAAAAAGTAATATAGTTGCAATAATTCAAAACAATAGGGTATCCCTTTTGTATGCCACGAAACATTGTTCCCCTACATCTTGTGCATGCTTGCAAAAATGAATTTACATATAAATTACACAAAATATATATGAAGAGATAACAATAAGAGATCCAAGAATTATTAGAGAATGATAGATATCAACTCCAATAAAACCACCAAACTCCTATTTGAGTTTGGACATGGGACTTATATTATTGATGTATGTGTATGAATGTGCTGGAAATCTAGCTAGAGTTAGCTTTTGTTCTTAAAATGTTGCACGTTGAATGAAATTTAATGCATGTTATTTTTAATAATGTAGTTTTTCATCTAACAAAATCACATTGTCATCAATCACATTACACCATGATGGAAATCTAGCTGTGTTAGTTTTCATAATGTAGTTTTTCATCTAACAAAATCACATTGTCATCAATCACATTACACCATGATGGAAATCTAGCCGTGTTAGTTTGCATAATGTAGTTTTTCATTTAACAAAATCACACTGTCATCAATCACATTACACCATGATGAAAATCTAGCTGTAGTTAGCTTTCATTCATAAAACATTCCATGGTGACTAAAAGCTAATTTGTGTTAGTTTTAATATGGTAGTTTTCTATCTAACACAACCACATTGTTATCAAATACATTACACCATAATGAAAATATAATGGAGTTAGCTTCCTTCTAACAACATGGCATGGTAAGTGAAACCTAACATGTGATTGCTTTCATAAGGAAGTTTTCCATCTAACACAACTACATTGTCATCAATCACATTGCACTACGATAGAAATCTATCTGAAGTTAGTTTTCGTTCTTAAAACATTGCACGGTTAGTGAAAGCTAAAGTGTGTTACTTTTCATAAGGTAGTTTTTCATCTGACACAACCACATTGTCATCAATTAGTTTTTCATCTGACACAACCATATTGTCATCAATTACATAGCACCATGATGAAAATCTAGTTACAGTTAACTTTCATTCTTAAAACATTGCACCGTGAGTAAAAGGTAATGTGTGTTAGTTTTTCATAATGCAGTTTTAAATCTAAGACAACCACATTGTCATCAATCACATTGCACCATGATGGAAATGTGGCTGGAGTTGGCTTTCATTCTTAAAACATTGCACGATGAGTGAAAGATGATGTGTGTTAGTTTTCATAAGGTAGCTTTCTATCTAAAACAACCACATTGTCATCAAATATATCACACCATGATGGAAATATAGCTGGAGTTATATTTTATTTTAACAACATGTCATCATGAGAGAAAGCTAATGTGTGTTGGATTTCATAAGGTAGTTTTTCATTTACCACAACCACATTGTCATCAATCACATTGTACCACAATGGATATCTAATTGGAATTAGCTTTCGTCCTTAACTCATTACACAGTGAGTGAAATATAATGTGTGTTAGCTTTGATAATGTAGTTTTCCATCTAGTACAACCACATTGTTATCAATCACAATTTACCATGATGAAAATCTAGTTGGATTTAGCTTTTGTTCTTAAGACATTGCACGATGAGTAAAAGATAATGTGTGTTAGCTATCATAAATTAGTTTTCCATCTAACACGGTCATATTGTTCTCAAATACATTTCACCATGATGGAAATCTAGCTAGAGTTAGCTTTCCTTCTAACAACATGGCATGATGAGTGAAAGAAAATGTGTTTTAGTTCATTGCACCCTGATGGAAAGCTAGCTGGAGTTAGCTTTTGTTCTTAAAACATTGCACGGTTGAGTGAAAGTTAATGTGTGATAGTTTTTGAAATGTAGCTTTCTATCTAAAACAATAAACATTGTCATCAAATACATAACATGATGATGGAAATATAGCTATAATTAGCTTTCCTTTTAACAATGTGTTAGCTTTCATTCTTAAAGCATTGTACGATGAATGAAAGCCTAATGTGCGTTAGCTCATTGCACCAAGATGGAAATCTAGTTAGTGTTAGCTTTTGTTTTTAAAACATTGCACGGTGAGTGAAAGTTAATGTGTGTTAGAATTCATAAGGTAGTTTTCTATCTAAAAGAGTCACATTGTCATCAAATACATAACACCATGAAGAAAATCTAGCTGAAGTTAGCTTTAGTCCTTAAATTATTGCATGATGGTTGAAATCTAATGTGTTAGCTTTCATAATGTAGTTTCCATCTAACACAACCAGGTTGTCATCAATCACAATGCACCATGATAGAAATATGGTTGTTGTTAGCTTTCATAAGTTAGTTTTCCATCTAACACAACCACATTGTCATCAAATACATTACACCATGATGGAAATCTAGTTGAGATTAGCTTTTCTCGTAACAACATAGCTGGATTAATTTTCTATCTAACACAATCACATTGTCACATTGCACCGTGATGGAAATCTAGCTGGAGTTAGCTTTCGACTTTAAATCGTTGCACGGTGAGTGAAATATAATGTGTGTTCACTTTTAGAATGTAGTTTTCCATTTAACACAACCAAATTGTCATCAATCAAAATGCACTATGTTGAAAATCTTGCTAGAGTTGTCTTTTTTTCTTAATACGTTGCACAGTGAGTAATAGCTAATGTGCATTAACTTTCATAAAGTAATTTTTCATCTAACACAACCACATTGTCATCAAATACATTACATCATGATGAAAATCTACCTGGAATTAGCTTTCCTTCTAACAACATGGCACGATGAGTGAAAGCTAATCTGTGTTAGCTTTCATAAGGTAGTTTTTCATCTAACACAACCACATCATCATCGATTACATTGCTCCGTGATGGAATTATAGCTGGAGTTACCTTTCGTCCTTAAATCATTGCATGATGAGTGAAATGCTGTGTTAGCTTTCATCATGTAGTTTTTCATCTAGCACAATCACATTGTCATCAATCATAATGCACCATGATTAAAATGTATCTAGAGTTAGCTTTTGTTTTTAAAATATTGCACGGTGAGTAAAACAAATGTATGTTGACTTGCATTAAGTAGTTTTTCATCTAACACAACCACATTTTCATCAAATACATTACACCATGATGGAAATCTAGCTGGAGTTAGCTTTTCTTTTAACAACATGGCAAGATGAGTGAAAGCTAATATGTGTTATCTTTCATAAGGTAGTTTTCCATGTAACACAACCACATTGTCATCAAACACATTGCACCGTGTTGGAAATCTGGCTAGAGTTAACTTTCGTCCTTAAATCATTGCACATTGAGAGAAATCTAATGTGTGTTAGCATTCATAATGTAGTTTTCCATTTAGCACAATCACATCGTCATCAATCACAATGCATCAAGATGAAAATCTAGCTAGAGTTAGTTTTCCTTCTTAAAACATTGCACGATGAGTAAACTAATGTATGTTAGCTTTCATAAAGTATTTTTCCATCTAGCACAGCCACATTGTTATCACATACAATACATCATGATGAAAATATAGCTAGAGCTAGTTTTCCTTCTAACAACATGCCACTACAAGGGAAAGCTTATGTGTGTTAGCTCATTACACCATGATGGAAATATAGCTTGAATTAGATTTTTTTTTAACATGGCATGATGAGTTATATCTAATGTGTATTATCTTTCATAAGGTAGTTTTCCATGTAATACAACCCCATTGTCATCAATCACATTGCGTTGTGTTGGAAATCTAGTTGAAGTTAGCTTTCATCCTTAAATCGTTCCACGGTGAGTGAAATCTAATATGTGTAAGATTTCATAGGGTAGTTTTCTATCTAAAAAATTCACATTGTCATAAATCACAATGCACCATGATAAAAATATAGCTGGGGTTGGCTTTCGTTATTAAAACATTGCACAGTGAGTAAAGGCTAATGTTTGTTAGCTTCCATAAAGTAGTATTTAATCTAAAACTACCACATTGTCTCATTACACCGTGATGGAAATATTTCTGGAGTTATCTTTCAACCTTAAATCATTGCACAATGAGTGAAATCTAATTTATGTTACCTTTCATAATGTATTTTTTCATTTAGCACAACCACATTGTCATCAATCAAAATGCACCATTTTGGAAATCTAGCTAGAGTTAGTTTTCGTTCTTAAAACGTTGCACGGTGAGTAATAGCTAATGTGTGTTAGCTTTCATAAAGTAGTTTTTTATCTAACACAACCACATTGTCATCAAATACATTACACCATGATGCAAATCTATCTGGAGTTAGTTTTCTTTCTAACATGGCATGGTGAGTGAAATATAATGTGTGTTAGCTTTCATAAGGTAGTTTTCCATCTAACACAACACATCGTCATTGATCACATTGTACTGTGATGGAAATCTAGCTGGAGTTAGCTTTCATCCTTAAATCATTACACAATGAGTGAAATCTAATGTGTTAGCTTTCATAATGTAGTTTTCCATCTAGCACAACCACATTATCATCAATCCCAATGCACTATGATGGAAATCTAGCTAGAGTTAGCTTTCTTTCTTCAAACATTGCATGGTCAATAAAACTAATGTATGTTAGCTTTCATAAGGTAGTTTTTCATCTAACACAACCACATTGTTATCAAATACATTACACCATGATGAAAATCTAGTTGGAGTTAGCTTTCCTTCTAACAACATGGCACTATAAGTGAAAGTTAATGTGTGTTAGCTTTCATAACGTAGTTTTCCATGTAACACAACCACATTGTCATCAAGCACATTGCATCGTGTTGGAATTCTAGCTAGAGTTAGCTTTCATCCTTAAATCGTTGCACGGTGAGTGAAATCTAATGTGTGTAAGCTTTCATAGTGTATTTTTTCATCTAGCACAACCACATTGTCATTAATCACAATGCACCATTATGGAAATCTAGCTGGAGTTAGATTTCGTTCTTAAAACATTGCACGGTGATTAAATCTAATGTCTATTAGCCTTCATAATGTAGTTTTTCATCTAACACAACCACATTGTCATCAAATACATTACACCATGATGAAAATCTAGTTGGAGTTAGCTTTGATTCTAACAACATGGCACTATAAATGAAAGCTTATGTGTGTTAGCTCATTACACCATGATGAAAATCTAGTTGGAGTTAGCTTTATTTTAACAACATGGCACGATAAGTGAAAGCTAATGTGTATTAGCTTTCATAAGGTAGTTTTCTATCTAACACAACCACATTGTCACATTGCACCATGATGGAAATCTAGCTGGAGTTAGATTTCAACATTAAATCTTTACGCAGTGAGTGAAATATAATGTGTGTTAACTTTCATAATGTAGTTTTCTATATAACACAACCACACTGTCATTAATCAAAATGCACCATTTTGGAAATCTAGCTAGAGTTAGCTTTCGTTATTAAAACGTTGCATGGTGAGTAATAACTAATGTGTGTTAGCTTTTGTAAGGTAGTTTTCTATCTAACACAGCCACAATGTCATCAAATACATTACACCATGATGCAAATCTAGCTGGAGTTAGCTTTCCTTCTTACAACATGGCACAATGAGTGAAAGATAATATGTGTTAGATTTCATAACGTAGTTTTCCATCTAACACAACACATCGTCATTGATCACATTGCACCGTGATGGAAATCAAGCTGGAGTTAGCTTTCGTCCTTAAATCATTGCACGATGAGTGAAATCTAATGTGTGTTAGATTTTATAATGTAGCTTTTCATCTAGCACAACCACATTGTCATCAATCACAATGCACAATGATGAAAATCTAACTAGAGTTAGTTTTTGTTCTTAAAACATTGCAGGGTCAGTAAAGCTAATGTATGTTAGCTTTCATAAGGTAGTTTTCCATCTAACACAGCCACATTGTTATCAAATACATTACACCATGATAAAAATCTAGCTGGAGTTAGATTTCATTCCTTTCTAGGAGAGTACATTGTGTCATCTACTATTACAGCCCAGTTGGATATGATTTCCTTCCTCATTGTGGTGGTAAGAGGAAATTCAATGATGTAAAGGATTACTCTTTATACATTATATTGAATTATAAAGCTAAGCCTTTTGAAACAACAACAAAAAAGTATTTACTAGTTTCATCCAACCTCCTCTCCAAGCATATAGGACATTTCCAAATTGAAATATTCATCTCTATGAGAAGAACTAGAAAACCTACTGGTTATCTTTATAATTTTATTTCCTGAAGTCACATATACTGAACAAAAGGAGACCCAAGCTCCAAAACTTCTCATAAACTTCCATATTGTGCACCTTTATTAAGTTAAATTCCATAGATATATGGAGCAAACGCTTTGTTGGATTCCACTTGTGTAATGATTCAAGGATTCAACTTGATTGAAGGATCCAAATGCTACTACACCAATTGCTTCACAATCTACCATGCAAACCTATCCAAACTTGCAATGGGTGCCCCATGCAAGTTGAACAATACTCCAAACAAGGCATGAATGGTCACATAGGTAAATCACCCCCTATAGGGCTTTCATTTCATACACATGAATCCCTAACACACATCAAACCTAGATTTTTTAAGGATTTTATGACTATTGTTTATACTTTTGTCACCTTTTCTAATGCAAAAGGCTATATCAAATTTTTATATTGTTATTATAGGGCACACAATGCACTCAAAACCCCTCCAAATAGTTTGTAAATGAGAATTGAGTTCTCTTACCATCCCTTCTCATGCCCAAAATTGGAGCTTTAACCATCAAAATTGGACTATAACTTACCAAAGCTAGTTTAATGTTGTTATTCATCACCTTTTAAGACTGAAACATGCCCAAAAATGTATTTCAACCCTTATATTCAGCCCATATTCAAAGGTTATGTCTTGTTACTACTAATTTATAGTAAAAAATGATCCCCACAATACAATTGTGAAATATTTCCTAAAGGCTTCCTAGCCAACTCAGCAGTAACCCCCAAGTAAGTATCTTCAACTTTGTCCAATACATATGCCGCCTTCTCAGCACTGCAGGTTATGGTTTCTTGCGGAGCTAAACTTGAACTCAGACTATATATATGTGTAACTTTTCATTTCAATGGGTTATCCTGACGCTCATTACCCGCGTAAAAACTTATATAAAACCCAAAGAATCCATGTTTTTTTGGGGGGAGGACATACATATTTCGAAACCTTCTCGTTTTAGGGTTACAGGCCAGGAGGGAGAGGTTGCAGAACAAAAAGAAAGTTTCCCTCTGATGGGTAGGAATGCCCTTGGACCCTTTCCCCCACTTCCATAGCTGACTAGTAAGGCTCTGGATCCATAGATACTCACTTGGCTACTTGTATTGGCTTATATCCTTGGTTACTCAGCTTGGTTACCACCCTATACTCCCTAAATAAAAACAACCCGTTTAACCCGTTTGCAACTTATTCCAAAATATCAAATTTTCAACATCTTGGCGCTTCAAGATATCAAAGTTTTGTGTTTTATTCTTTGAGAAAGCACCATTTTACTTCATTTCCTCCTATTCACCCTCCTTAAGTGTCTTTCTTTCTTTCATGAAATTGAACAGATAAAGCATAATGAATCTGCTAACTGCCAACTTTTTTTTACCATCCACCGGTTGAAACAAACCCTGATATTTGGCACTTATAAATCATCTTCTTGCACTTCTTATCAGCAATTAAAATTTGATTATTACTGAAGTAAAACATTGAACTGTGGGCTATGCTTCATTATCCAACTAACAAAAAATAATTTTTTATGTGAACCAGGGACATCATCATAAATAACAACCTCTTACCTCTCATCTGAACTTTCCCACTTCTCAACTCTGCATTTTCTCCACCACTCGAATACAGAATTAGAGTTGGATTTGTGCTCAACAAAATCAATATACCAATATTTCTGATTAGTAAAATGTTGTGAGAAACTTGAATTGAGGATAACACTCCTACTCTCCACCACCTGGCCTTGGCTGAATTGACAACTAATTAGCCAGCTGTTGGAACGACCTTTTAGTTATTACACAACTGTTCATGAAGTCCAGTTATTTGACAAACTCACATCTTATCCTTTTATTTAAAAGTACATGCTTATTTTGTGATAAAAGTTTGGTGACAGTTGGCATGCTTCTTTAGTGATTGCGGGTGTGCCAATGGGATGCTGGTTAGCATCTCTTGATACAATTTCTCATGTCAATAGCTCTCCTGGATTTACCCAACCAAGTGTTCCTAGTTGTCATTTTTCAAGATTTCCAACCAAGAAATTTAAAGTATTCTTGTATGATATTTGTTTTCTCCCCAAGATATTTTACTCTTTAGGTCCATCCTTTGGAGGAATTTGTATTAGATCACTATGGATCAGAATTCCAGTAGATAGTAGAAGTTTATTCCCACACTCCTCGGAGATCATTTATTAGTAATGCTAGGCTTTCTAGTAAGTAGCTCATTTTTTTGATGAATTTGTACCCAACCTCCATAGTTTACCTTTAGCCTTACTAACTGCTTCAATTTTGCCAATCTTGATTCTTATCCATGGTGCCTAAGTCCAAACCTAATAGGACTCTTGATCAAGCATGGGAACATTGTCTCCAGGTGGATCAAAGCAAGTCAAGTGACAAGATGCAAGTAAATCCCTAACTTTCCTTGCTTAAGGTGCACAATAACAACATCAAATAAGAAAATTAAAATATCTTACCAACATCCACTAAGAAAGGAGAAAGAGAAACCTTAGATCCTTAGTTGTGACTCATGAGTTATAACAAACATTATTTGGATCAACCTTGAGAGATAGAAAAACCATAAAAATTCATCACACACTGTTCTTACCTGCAAAATAAGTTGCCCGCTAAGATTGTACACCCATCAACATAGTAATCAACACTTTCTGTCACTTCTCCTAGTGTATCAGCAGTCTCTAGAACCTACACTAACAACAAGAGTATAAGTTGTAGGCAATGAAACGAAAGTATGCCACATATGAAATATATATAATGATAGATTCCAAACAATGAAAACAGATTATATGTTAATGCACAATTTTTTCCATTGGCATTCATGTGCTTATTTTTTGATGTCAAGAAACCCAGTTGCTTGGTCCTAGAAAACATGACTATTTCTCTTAAAACACATGTAGGAAACCTTAGAAACATGTGAAAAATTTGCTTTAAGAGAAGTGTTTTTGAGTGGTGGACTAAGGAATGATAGCATGAATGGAAATTGGTAGGCACTACAATATAGGATGCCGAAAGGACCTTCATAGAGTTAGAGAATAAGACATAAATCTCCATATTAGTCATGGATATTCTAAATTTCAATACTGGTGAAGAACTGGAGGCAATGGAAATAACACACATAACCAAAATCAACATGAAAGATTCAAAATTGATCACAAAGAAGAATTTGGTGCAAATATTGTACAATAAATCCATTTAGTTGGCCAAGGATGTTATTTCTCTTAAGCCATCTTCAATGAATTCCTTAATTGAGGCCTTACATCTCCTTGGGATGGAAATGGAAAACTCTATCCTAGACAATATTGTGAGTCTATAATTACCTATTGTGTAAATGATGACCTACAATTTGAAGGTATAGAAGGTGGTATCAGAGGCCAGGTTATCTTAGATAAATTGCTTGATGACTTTGGGTTACTTTCGAATATTTTCTCTATTTTCAGAAATTTGCTGCCATCCTCTTACAGTCGCAACAAAAACCTAGATATGTGAATTTGGGAGATTAAGATGTCTGAGTACCCAGTGGGAAATAATTGGAAGAATATTTCCAAGTTCAATGCCTTAACATCTGCTCAGTAGGATCTATTAGTTATACCTTAAGGAGATTCATGGGATTCGTCATCATAGCTTCCATAAATTCTAGTTCAACAACTGCCTTAGTATCTATCTCAACAACCACTTTAGTTTCTAGCTTACCACTTATGGTTTTAAGGGGATTTCCTTCCCCTTAAAAACACTTAGATACTTCTACTCACAATACCCAACATTACTTCCTACTGGTGCACTAATGATTTTCATAAGAAGGAAAATGAAGGTGCACTATAAGAAGGAAAATGAATGTAACAGGATTTCCTTCCCCTTAAAACCACTTAGATACTTCTACTCACAATACCCAACGTTACTCCCTACTGGTGCACTAATTGCATCATTCAGACATTCAACTTGAGCTTCCATGTTGCTGACAGCTTGAGGCAGTGAAATGACCATTGCCACCTTTTGAAAAGCTTTGTTAAAATTGTTGTTCAAAACATTGGCTAGGCTTCACCTGAATTAGAAAGCCAAGTGACTTCCAACCAAATAGTCAAAGTACTACTGAATTAAGCATGGAAAGATTAGGATCCCTCATCCCACTGCTAAATCACCAGAAAGATTAGGATTCCTCTTGCTCAAGTTTGGCTAAGGCTTTGCATTGTCACTTGGAGTCTTGGAACTGAATGCATGCCCAAACTAGCCAACTATGACTATTAACTAAATTCTTGGTTCTGGTTCATGTCTAAATGATGTTATACATGATATATACATGGAATGTGCTTGAGAACTAATGAACCCCAAAAGAATAGTGAAGACTTAACTGGAAAAGGCAGGCAAGGGTATAGAATATTTGGGATCTATTTGGGGTGATTACATCAACACAGAAACTACCATAGTTGCTTCCCTAACTACATCTGTTGTTACAGAATCAACAAAGATATTGTAGATTGGAAATGGTGTCTTAATGTTACACTCCTTGGTTGGTGAGAGTGTAACATGAAGACAAATGAAGTAACAGATATGTTCCCTAACTGAGGCTGTAAAACACTTTGCATTCTGTGAATTACATCTGATTCAAGTTGAAGCAAGCAACCTTGGTCAATAATCAAGAAACTGTTCTTCACAAATCCAAAATCACATAAATGAGTCTACAGTGGGAATAGAAATAGAAAGGGAGCGGCATTAGTAACAAAAATTGCAGAACTGCAATCCAATATTTTAAGTTTAACAGAGAAACTTCATGTGTTCAAACTAAATCTACTCAGTTACAATGTCAGCTAAACTTTGATTCCAGTTGGGAGGAAGAAGAGAGGTTCCAGCTTGCACAAATGCAGAACATCAATATCTAAATAGGAGATGCAGAAAAAACATATAAAATGTATGATGAAGAGAGTAACATATCTCATAGTAAACTATCCCAAGCATATGCTAAAAAATACCTATCACTAAGAATCCCTATCAGTAGAGGTTGTCCCTTGTACCACAAATAATTGAGTCTAATACACCAACTCAGTGTCTATCACCCAAACAATAATAGGTGTGTTGACCGACAACTCTACAAAAGAAATGCAAGGTGATATTACAAAATCAAGCACTAAAATATTTTCTTTGTTGATCAACTCTCACTACATATTGAGCAAGGGGAGTAGATCTTCATTGTTGACCAACACTCACCAAACACCAAACAACTAATACAAGATCATTTTGTTGTCGGGCACAAACCAAACACTTAGTATAAATATTATGAGAACATTAAAACCTTCGATACACGTTTAAATGTCACTTACACTTGTAATCCACATAAACATACATCTATTTTTTTGGAAGCATCAACTAGTAAAACAAAGCAAAAAATAATTCTTAACCAAAATCCCATACAAAAATCAAGAGAGAGAGGCTACAAGATGAGGAGGGAGGAAAAAACTGCAAAGAAACAAAACCTTCAAACTACACTTCATGCAAAAGAACTGAATTCCTTATATGTTGTGAAAAAAAAAACTAACATTCAATGGATTTGATTGGATAATTACCATCTTAGGTCTTCCCTTGAGTATAGGAAAATTTCAGATGCAGGGATCAAGAGAGCAGATTTTATAAAGTAATAATCATGCCTATATTTGGGCACAACCAAAAAAATTGATAGATATGTTATCTTAACATGATTGCAAAAGAAAATTCTGAAAAATGAAATATGAGCACAGGAAAGGACTAATCTATTTCAAATCCAGAGAACTTCCAAGACTTTTATGGGTACCAAATAATGGTGAATCCAAAGACAGAGTCATACTATTTCTAGAAGAAAAATTGTCTTTTATTATAGCGTATTGCATTGAAGACAACTATCAAGTTGCTAAACGGAGAGGAAAGGGTACAAAAACAAATAAATTTGAAGATCAAGTTCCTCAATTTTCCTTGGAAATACTATTATGTGAATGTCCTATATCAGAGGCATAATCATAGGGATGATGTACAATTGGGTCAAGTGCTTGTTAAAAAGAATGAAACAAAATTGAAAACATGTTTTCCAACTAAAACACAACTGCAAAATACTTAAATTTGGATTTATATACCCAAGAATTATACTATGAAGGAAAGAGACAACTAAAGTGCAGAAAACCCACATAGTCCATCTGTGTTCTAGCTTCAGGAAATTGAACTACCATAAGAAACACTCCAAGTGTTATTTGAAGGAAGGGAAAACATGTGTATCTGTGTTCTAGCTTAAGGCAAATGGAATAGTATAGGAAACACCCCAAGCATTATTTGAAGGGAGGGAAGACTTATGTGTTCAATTGTGTTTAAAATAGTTTCCAAAAGTAGGTTGTGAAATCGAAGAAGATGACTCCAAAGAAGAAGTAAATTAACAACTAAGTAGGAAATCAAAATTAAGCTTTCAGTCAAGCAGGTCTAGACTCTAAAATTGTTAATATTTCATTTGGTCAACAAATATCATTCCAAAAATTTGTGAACCTTGTACACTACTTACCTAGTTCCCATGTTAATCAATGGAATAATAATGAAAAATCAAGTCAAAAGGAATTTTTTCATAGAACTACCAATTGTAAAATTTTCAAAATTGCGATCCTCATAGTCCACTGAGACCCAATGAAGCGATACACATTACTCATTTACAATAATTCGATGGCTAATGTTCCAGGTAAAAAGTATTTTGAACGTTCAGAAACCAGATTTGTTCAAGCTCAAGAGGTAGCTATGTCCCTACTAAAGAAACTAGTACAAAGCTACAAACACCAATGAAAAAGAAAGAATTAACCTACTTTGGGAAATATGTTGGTTTCTTTTGTTGATGGCCAAACCTGATAATGATGTTACGGTAAAAAAAACAAGCTAAAATAGTTTACCAAGGCCGTTAAAGGAAAGTAACTGTGTAAAAACCATGGCCTTCATCCCATATGGGAAAATTTACAATCTTGTTGGAGGAGGAACTAGAACTTGTACCAATCTCTGTTAATTACAATGGGAGAACAAATTCCATTTCTTGGTGAAAGAAATTGAAAATTGTTTAAAAAAAGAGATGATAGAGAAACAATATTTTCAAAATTAAATTCAATAATGCAAAGAGAACCGAGAAGCATTGATATATGATGACCCATAGATAATGAATTTCTACAAAATTCTTAGTAAACAAGTTCATGAACCATGTCGTCAACCAATTCCGATCGAAGTCGAGGATAACCCTTGGTCAATTAGCTTGTTGCAATTCTCCAAACTCAAGCCTTTAATAAAATGATCTATTTAGTTTACTTTTATTCTATAAATGAGAGTTTCTAAGTTTCCATTAAGGTACTTATATTGGTATCGGTGTCAACTTGGTTCTAATAAATAAGAGATGACCCCATAAGAGTCTATTCTAATGGCCGCAAGCATGGAAGTAGTCACTGAAATTTGGATTTAAAATTATTTGTGGTTGTGGTTGTAAATGTCTTAAAAAGAGTATTTTCAAAAATAAAAATGATGAAGGGAGATAGTAGGCTGTGTTGAATCCCTAGAAGTTATAGAACTTAAGACAGTTACGACTATAGGAAAGGAGCCAGGGTAGGTCCCTAGGGAGAAAGCAAACAAATAATAACTTTCCACGGGACACCATAAGTAGAATGCAATTAAAAATGTAGATTACTCCAACGTTTGTATACATTAAGGAGATAATGCATATTTTTTCCACTCAACCACTTTCAAAACTATTTTCACTTAGCCACTATTTGTACATATTGATTTCTGAGTAATATAAACAGTATTTTTCAGAAAAACAAATATATCTATTTATACACACAAAAAAAAGCATGCAAGCATGATATCCAAGATCTACTTTAAGTTGAAATCATATGCAAGATAAATAAGCAACGGGAAAATCTTACTCTAATTGCTCAGCCTGGGTTTTTTGTGATTGCTCTAGAGTGAGTCCAGACCCTTTTGCAATTGGCCATTGTGGCTCTCTCCCACTAGGGTGGACGATGTTTGGTTTTAAAAAGAGTGATTTTTATTCAGTATTTGGTCTTTGGTTCTCAAGTACATGGTATTAAATGAGTGGTATTTGGCCTGCTTTTTCAAAACAGAAATTGTTTTATGGAATTTGGTGTATGAGATTGGCAACTCATTATGTGTCAGTATAACTCATTTTTTTGTGGAGTTCTAGAATGGAACTCACCACACTGACCTTCTTTAAAATTTTGAATTCCCATGCCATTTTGGGTGATCAACATGACCCAACCAAAGACCTTTGATTTATAGTTGATATTATTTGTTATTATGATCTTAGAGTTTTGTGAGTTGTTTACAAAGATTTATCAGACACCCATTGGACCAGGTAAGTTGCACCAAGCCAAAGTATTTTTTTAGAAGCTAGTGAGAATCAAGGTTCTCTACACTTATTAGGTACCCTTGTTATGGATTGAAGTGGTGAGACTCATGTACCCAGAATGTTGAACATACACCAAGCATGGAACTCACAAACTTGAAATTTTGTAGGTGCAGAGACAAGATTCCTTGTCCCATCTTCCTTTACCCAAAGACACAGGTGAACATGTTTAGTGACTACAACTGATGTTTTTTAGCCCAAGAAAACCCAGAAGTGTTCACAGCTTACAACTGATGCCATAATTTTATACCACAGCTTCCTTTTTGTGTTCAATTGACAGAGGATACCAAACATTTGGTTGAAAATTAGTGGTCAGCCTGGGTTTTTTGTGATTTCTCCAGAACCTTTTGCAATTGGCCATTGTGGCTCTCTCCCACTGGAATGGACGATGTCTGGTTTTAAAAAGAGTGATTTTTATTCATTATTTGGTATTTGGTTCTCAAGTACATGGTATTAAGTGAGTGGTATTTGGCCTGCTTCGATAGAATTTGAGCCTTACTTCCACTTTCCCCAATGCTTTCCACCAAAAACCAAATTCTTGATCCCTACGTAACTGTCACAAGTGAAACCAAGGGAAATCAACAAATGTTATTCAATTAGTGTTCCAACACAGCCCTGTACACTCAGAAAGGAAACAACCATGTGACAACATTATTAGGCACAGATTCTGTGATCTTACCTACACTTCACAACTATATATATTTCTCCACTGTAATTACATTGCCTACCCTTTTATGGAGAAAAATATTGGCTTCAATAGTATGCTTGAGGCTAAAATCTATATGTGAACCAAGAGATTTTTTAACACAAAAAGTGCAGGTACCAGGGGTAACCAAAAATACAGAGAAGGCAAACAATAGTAAGATGCAGGAATTACTGAGACCACAAGGTCAAAATGACTCAAAGCCAAGTTACCTGTACAATATTTGTAACAGGGAATCTTGGATATTATATATGAGTAGTTTAAAATAGAAAACGGACCTTAAAGTTTAAACATCTACTATATGGCATTCCCTATGCTTCATTCTGGTAACCACAAATCCTCTTGTGCAATTGATAGGATTGAGGTTGAAAAGCTAGGATAAAATCCCACTTGAAGGTAGCCTTGAGACAATATGTTGAGATTTAAAAGAGAGAAGGATCGAACCCTAAATACTGTAATAAACAAAAGAGGAAACAACACTAAGGAAATGCAGCATAAAACCCATAACAAGTGTGTTAGTGCTGAACCATGAGTATCCTAGAGAGAGAAGATCACAACCATAACAACAAAGAATAAAAGAGAGCACAATATGTAAAGGTTCCCATAGGCTAATTATATGAATAAAGAACAAAATAAAGAAAATGATCACTTTATGTGAAACAGAAATAAGAGTACTACTTTCCCCAAGAGGAGTTATGGGCCCACACAATTAATCCTTATTCAATAGGTTGGCTTTGTTACCCCATATTTTGTAGGGGTGACCAAATGATTCTTGCACTTGTGATTTTTATCACAAACAGTAGTTCCACAAAGGAGAGTGATGGATGTCTGCATCAGATACACTTCTAGCATCGTTCAACTGACAGATTAGGATGACTTAATTTGATGGAGTTGGTGTCAGATGTGCTCCAGTGCTATGCCATGTGCCTTCTCCATATGACTGATGATTTTTGTCTAGTTTGGAATATGGATCATGATTTTGGTAGTTGATGGTGTTACTCTATAATGGCTCAGAGTCATTGAGGCTCATTGGAATATACATATTAAGGAGACTAATATAAAAACAGATTTTCTCTGTCAAGTATTTATGATATAATTAAGGAAGAAGGAAGAGATACTTGACACCGTGCAAAATAATATTCAATCTTAACTTGATACCACTTCCTCCCATGCACTGTTGGCTACTCGTAAGCAGTTTTCCCAAGTAGGATTTGGTTCCAAAATTCTTTTTCAAATGGGATAATACAACATAACAAGGAATCGTTTCTCCTATTGAGCCTGAAATGAGACCAAAGCAAACAGCCCATAATATTGATACATAGAAGGGTAAAGTCACTCTGAGCTTTAATTACCCACATTAACTTAAAGAACAAAATTGAATTGCAATTTAGACAAAGTCAAATGATAATCAAATCAAAATTGGTATGAAGGGTGAGCTCAGTCTGTTAAAGAGGCTGAGTTCACATTGTAGTGTTTTATTGGCTGTGTTTTTGCCATGTGAAGGACTTAACGACGCTGCATTGTTGCTGTGTGAAGGAGGTATGTTCACAATCCAAGTATATGTTGTGTGAAGGAGGTATGTTCACAGTCCAGTTCTGGAGAAGTGGGTAGCACCCTTATTCTAATTGGCATTCATCTATGTCAGTGGTTCCAAAGTTTCCTTGAGTCTCAATACCTTCTTTCTATGCAATACCTTATTCACTAACCTTTCTCTGTGCTTGTCAACTTAAGCATCTTGTTCATACTTTTTTATTGTAGACCATTTACAAATACTGCATTTTTCCTTTAGGCACTTCCCAAATTCCCATATTCCATGTTTTCACATTGGATCATATTCCCTTTAGGCTTGTTCCTTTAGGTACCATTTTTAGGATGCAACAACGATGGATATAATAGAACTGTATGTTGAATGAAAGTCGATCAAAAGAATTGAACTAGACAACGTAGAATGCAAATCAACATCTAGTAGTAACATAAGTTTGAAGATTGGATTCAAGACGAAATAGACAAACATGGAACTGCATTTAATTGCAGGTTGAATTTGATGATAACTGAACATGGTTTCTGAGCTGGGGCACACAGAAATTTGTATGCATAGAACATAATGTGAAAAAAAATGAAAACCAATAAACATAGAAACATCTGCCCATAATATTGATACATAGAAGGGTAAAGTCACTCTGAGCTTTGATTACCCACATTAACTTAAAGAACAAAATTGAATTGCAATTTAGACAAAGTCAAATGATAATCAAATCAAAACTGAATTGTAATGAAGTAAATGTCTATGCACTGCTAATATAACAAGAAAACAAAACAGTAGGAAAATAACAGGGCACTACCTATGATAGAGATTGAAATTGAAATGCTAATTAAACTATGATGCGTTTTTTTCAATGTATTCTTATGTCCAATGATGGATAACATACACAGGTACTGAAAGTGAAAAATAAAAGCAAGATGCCTAATGGTGGTGTATAGTACAAAACCAAAGTGGTGGTGTATAGTACCCAACACTCTTGTATGGGAATCATTGCAAGCCTACAATTGGTTGAATATCAATTGACAGAGGATAACATACATACAATTGGTTGAATAGCTATATCAATCACTCACTAGGAATCACTCAATTGACAGAGGATACCAAACATTTGGTTGAAAGTGAAAAATAAAAGCAAGATGCCTAATGGTGGTGTATAGTACCCAGCACTCTTGTAAGGGAATCACTGCAAGCCTACAATTGGTTGAATATCAATTGACAGAGGATAACATACATACAATTGGTTGAATATCAATATCAATCACTCACTGGGAATCACTCAATTGATAGAGGAGACCAAACATTTGGTTGAAAATTAGTCCAATGATGGATAACATACATACAATTGGTTGAATATCAATATCAATCACTCACTAGGAATCAGTCAATTGACAAAGGAGACCAAACATTTGGTTGAAAATTAGTGGTCAGCCTGGGTTTTTTGTGATTGCTCCAGACCCTTTTGCAATTGGCCATTGTGGCTCTCTCCCACTGGGGTGGCTGATGTTTGGTATTAAAAAGAGTGATTTTTATTCAGTATGTCTCTCCCACTCACTGGGAATCACTGGTTGAAAGTGAAAAATAAAGGTGAAAAATAAAATCAAGATGCCTAATGGTGGTGTATAGTACCCAACACTCTTGTATGGGAATCACTGTAAGCCTACAATTGGTTGAATATCAATTGACAGAGGATAACATACATACAATTGGTTGAATATCAATATCAATCACTCACTAGGAATCACTCAATTGACAGAGGAGACCAAACATTTGGTTGAAAATTAGTCAAATGATGGATAACATACATACAATTGGTTGAATATCAATATCAATCACTCACTGGGAATCACTCAATTGACAGAGGAGACCAAACATTTGGTTGAAAATTAGTGGTCAGCCTGGGTTTTTTGTGATTGGTCCAGACCCTTTTGCAATTGGCCATTGTGGATCTCTCCCACTGGGGTGGATGATGTTTGGTTTTAAAAAGAGTGATTTTTATTTAGTATGTCTCTCCCACTCACAGAGGAGACCAAACATTTGGTTGAAAATTAGTCCAATGATGGATGACATACAATTGGTTGAATATCAATATCAATCACTCACTGGAAATCACTCAATTGACAGAGGAGACCAAACATTTGGTTGAAAATTAGTGTTCAGCCTGGGTTTTCTGTGATTGCTCCAGACCCTTTTGCAATTGGCCATTGTGGCTCTCTCCCACTGGGGTGGACAATGTCTGGTTTTAAAAAGAGTGATTTTTTATTCAGTATGTGGTTTTAAAAAGAGTGATTTTTATTTAGTATATCAATATCAATCACTCACTGGGAATCACTCAATTGACAGAGGAGACCAAACATTTGGTTGAAAATTAGTGGTCAGCCTGGGTTTTTTGTGATTGCTCCATACCCTTTTGCAATTGGCCATTGTGGCTCTCTTCGACTGGGGTGGACGATGTCTGGTTTTAAAAAGAGTGATGTCTGGTTTGAATATTGGATTCAAGATGTAATAGATAAACATGGAACTATATTTAATTGCAGGTTCAATTTGATGATAACTGAACATGGTCTCTGAGCTGGGGCACGCAGAAATTTGTATGCATAGAACATAATGTGAAAAAAAATGAAAACCAATAAACATAGAAACATCTGCCCACAATATTGATACATAGAAGGGTAAAGTCACTCTGAGCTTTGATTACCCACATTAACTTAAAGAACAAAATTGAATTGCAATTTAGACAAAGTCAAATGATAATCAAATCAAAACTGAATTGTAATGAAGTAAATGTCTATACATTGCTAATATAATAAGAAAACAAAACAGTAGGAAATAACAGGGCACTACCTATGATAGAGATTGAAATTGAAATGCTAATTAAACTATGATGCATTTTTTTCAATGTATTCTTATGTCCAATGATTGATAACATACATAGGTACTGAAAGTGAAAAATAAAAGCAAGATGCCTAATGGTGGTGTATAGTACCCAACACTCTTGTATGGGAATCACTGCAAGCCTACAATTGGTTGAATATCAATTGACAGAGGATAACATACATACAATTGGTTGAATATCAATATCAATCACTCACTGGGAATCACTCAATTGACAGAGGAGACCAAACATTTGGTTGAAAATTAGTGGACTCACTGGGTTTTTTGTGATTGCTCCAAACCCTTTTGCAATTGGCCATTGTGGCTCTCTCCCACTCGGGTGGATGATGTCTGGTTTTAAAAAGAGTGATTTTTGTTCAGTATGTCTCTCCCACTCACTGGGAATCACTGGTTGAAAGTGAAAAATAAAAGGAAGATGCCTAATGGTGGTGTATAGTACAAAACCAAAGTGGTGGTGTATAGTACCCAGCACTCTTGTATGGGAATCACAACTGAATTGTAATGAAGTAAATGTCTATACACTGCTAATATAAAAAGAAAACAAAACAGTAGGAAAATAACATGACACTACCTATGATAGAGATTGAAATTGAAATGCTAATTAAACTATGATGCATTTTTTTCAATGTATTCTTATGTCCAATGATGGATAACATACACAGGTACTGAAAGTGAAAAATAAAAGCAAGATGCCTAATGGTGGTGTATAGTACAAAACCAAAGTGGTGGTGTATAGTACCCAACACTCTTTTATGGGAATCACTGCAAGCCTACAAGGTCATTTAAGCCATAAAATTCATATCAATGCTTCCCTCAATGTCATTGTTCACAAGTGAATGACAAGGTGACGTTGTTGAACTGTTTTCAAGGTAATTGTACTAAGTAATAAACAACAACCAAGCAAACCAGAATATTGTTGACCAAATTCTTATTCAAATGGACTGGTTGTAGGTGATGATATGAAGGCTTACTTTACCCTTCTATGTATCAGTCTTGTTCACAATTTTTCAAAAACATTACGGGTTTTATTTCTTAAGAACAAGACATATGCTTTGATTGATTTTAATACTTAAAATACCTAAAACGTTTGTCCTGACCAGAATGCAACACAACCTAATATATGAAAGTCCATTTATGAAAAATCAGTGAAATCGACCCAGTGTGAAGTTTACAGGGATGGAGTATATAGGGAAAATAAGCTGAACAAAATATTGTTGCGGAAGATTGAGAAAATACCTAAAATGTTCGTCCTAACCAGGATGCAACACAACCTAATCTGTGAAAGTCCTTTTTATGAAAAATTAGTAAAATCAAGCCTGAGGAGATGCAGGTTGATACCCACGCGCCGCTATGAGGTGAATTTTTCCAACCCATGATTGAAATTCCTGACCTGATCAAGCAATTTCTCTTCCCGGCAAATGAGCAAAAACGAGGATTTCAATGTCATTGAAAATTTCAATTTTTCAAAAGATATTTGTCAAATTGGGGGAAATTAAGTTTAAGGATTCTTTTTTAATTTATAGGTGTCCTTAGAATGAGTTATGAGTGATTTAATTTACCATTTTTATATAAAATTGTTGTGTTGTTTTGAAATTTTTTTTATAAAACTAATTAATTATTATTTTACCATCCAAGTTAAGTTCCAAGACCCAAACCACATTGGAAGCAGGTGCCCACTGCCAACTACCCTCTAGTAGAAGAAGAACCGGGACTCCTAATACACACACATAGGTTTGGTTGGGTAAACCTATTTTGATTTGATAGGTCACAAAAATCCTTACAATACCAACATTACATTGAGAATACCTTTGGCTATGCATCCATGACTAAGGTCTATCTATTCTATCAAGTCATCAGGCCTTGCAACTGGCCTCATCTAAAAAGACGGTGTTAGCATGGGGGACTGCCATTAACTTCTCCACATTAGAAAGCCATCTATCAACCTTGTTCAGGGGAGTCAGCTTTAGTAGTTCACACTGATTCAAGTCTCAAAATTCTCACACATACTAATTAGCTTCTCTCAAAGACATGCTGAATCAAGACACTAAAACATGTAAATTTGATTCCATTCATTGATTTTTGTAGTTAGGTAACATTAAATAGATTTTAACTTCAACTGTTGTCAATCCGAATTTTCATGGCCGACCCCCCATTAGTTTACCTTGGTTTTTAGTCTAGTTTCACATGGTTCTGCTTCTTGGTCATCATCTTTCCCCTTCCCAATGCTCCCTTGTTCTATCTCTACTCGCCTTACCCCATCCATCTCCCCCAAGGAAGGATCCCCCTCAACAACTCCAAAGTAAGCCCAAGCTCTAGTTCTATCTATATGACTTATTTTCTTATTACCCTTGGAGGTTTGATATACTGAACCCACTTGAAACTTTTAAGTATTGGCATACTTTGAGTGGCACGGACCTATGGACGAAAACTATGATTTAAAATAATTTGGAGTTACTTACCAACCATATTCCCCAACCAACAATGAGTAGTAAGGATTTGAAAGGATTTCCTATTGTGTTTCACACCAATCTCCCTTCTCTATTAATTTCTCAAACCTATTTGAACCTCATTTTCCTTCCAAACTGAGTAAGAATATGAGCATTGTATTAGCAGGAGTAAGGTTTTACTATGTGTTCTGACACAGTGGACATGTTCCCTATCCACTCCCAAGTTTTCCTAGTGTATATTCTAACTTTGTTGTATATCATCCCCCTACAAGGCTCTTAGATCAAACAAGTTCATTTTTTTCCTCCTTTATTATAACAAGGCTATTTTTGAGTGCATGAGAATACTTATCCCACCACTATCCTTCTTCACCAAGAAATCCCAAGGTGTCAGTTGAGAGCTGCTCCAGGTTAAAGATGTATGGGTATCATACATAACATATACATTACATGAGCACATTGTTGGTGGGATGTTTCCAAAGGCCATGAAAAGGACTTGAATTAAAGATGTATTGACGCCATATGAGTGGCACAACCATAGTGTCTAAAGCCTAATTGCATTGTATCGACATTGTTTCCAATGGACCTTGGATTTGTGGGGATACCCTTATCTTGTTCTCTTCATGATTTAAAGGTTTTTCTAATGACCATATAACTTAGTTATATTTCCCTATGTGTGTGGAATTCTATGAGAATAGGAAGGGAAGAATACCAAAAGTAAATGAGGAAGGAGAAATGTAGAAAGGAAATAGCAAGCCAAGCCTAATTTGGAAGGTGTTTGCTAATATTATATTATGGAAGAAGGAAGGATTAGAAAAATATTGAGGCTAAGAAGGAAGAGAAAAACAAGGGTACATAGCAATATAGGAAACCTTTTTATGGGGACATTCATGGTAAGGAAGACTGGAAAAATCAAAAGAGGATACCGTAGGGGTTGGATAAATGAAGAAGGTATGCTAAATAGATGTTAAGGGGGAACATAACATAGGAGAAAAGAAAACAGTCATTCACTAATACTATAGGCACCTTAGTCAATCCAAAATGAACCACCACAAACCCACAATTCTCAAATCAAAATGTAAAAGCAGTTTTCATGATATTTTCATCCTTTATTTATAGATGATCATACCCCAATCATAGATCAATATTAAAAAACATTATGGCCCCTTTAATATAATAACAAATCCATAGATATAAGGAAAGGGATATTTTCAACTCCATAGATATAAGGAAAGGGATATTTTATTATATTAACTTTGGGTGGAAAAAGAAATCTTGGAATAGGTGCTTCCTTCCATGGACTTGGAAGTGTAGGGGGTAAATTAAGTCTTGAATACTTGAGTGTATTATTTAAGTGTACTTGGTATCTTGAAAAATATTTATGTAAGTTTAGAGGTAAGAATATTGTTTGTTTCCTTTGTTACAAAGAAAGTGTTCATATTAAATTTTCTTTGAAGGAAATTCTAGAATCCTTGGAAGAAGTCCATGTATAAAAGGATTCATAGGTAGATTTGGAGGTTCTAGGTTCCTTGGCAATTGGTCTATGAAATTTCATGAAAAGAGGTCAATGACATGGTTTTTAAGGTGAAAGTAGGCATGAAATTTGTATTTTGAATGTTATAGTCAATTGTTTGAAAGTGGTGTTTTTAGTAGACAAACTTTAAACCCATATATTTATAATTTAATGAACTACTAAAGGAATTTATTGTAAGGATAAGAGTAGCATGGCCTCATTCAAGATGGTGAACTTTGTAGTAAAGGTAGCAACCAAAGTAGTTCTTTTTTCACCTTTTGAGGTTGGGAAATGGTTTGGTGTTTTAGAGTTGGAATTGGTTCAATTGAATGAACATAAAATAATCTTAAGATCAGATTTCTGAAACTTTCCAAAGCAGTTGTTTTTCTGCATGCAATTTTTTTATGTTCTTGGATGGGACCAAGACATGTGGTTTTCCTATGATGAGTATAAACAAGTTGGGGAGGGTGTCAATAGTTTCAATTGTGAAGATGATTGAGGTAGTTATCGATCCCATGAACACACATTTTTTTCACACAACAAGAATACCTATTTTTGGGTAAAGGAACCTTAAGTGTTCATGAAAGTGTCTCCCACATAGAAAATATGTTGGTAGCATTGGAGAATTTAACAAACATAGTCTTGGAAAAAGTTGTTTGATTGTGTTCTTTAGTGAAAGAGGGGAAGGATGTTGGAGGTAAGTTGAATCTTGCACTAGTAGAAGATGCAAGATTTTGTGACAAAGTAATTCTCCAAGGTGAATCCTATGGAATTAATGATTATACACAAGATAAGAGAACTCATAAGGATGCATTTTTTTCAATGGAAAACAAGATAACTATTGTATATCAGCAATGCAAAGAGACATTCATTCAATATAAATATTACTTACAAGATGGTGGGTTAATTGAAGGAAGGGTATGTGAATCCAATCCCCTTATGGATGTGCTTCAACATTATATATACCAAGAAATTGAGGGTGTTATTGATGGTGTTTCAATTGTATAAAAAAACTTAGACGTGAAAATCTTAGAGGTCACTAAGAAGGATCAATTTACTATTTAAAATAAAGGGATGAGTAATTCTACTAAGATGTGAGTTAGGAGGGTACAAAATAATAAAAACATCCAACTATGGAACCTTTAGTGATTATGGACGTAGTGAATGATTTAAGATACCTCGGTGAAGGCAAAGAATTGGAATATGTGGCTAGGTAGTGCATAGAGAGTTGTAAGGTTGTATGGAGTGAAGGCTACCAATTTCCCACATGCCTATTGAAAGAACCTTCAAGGCATTATAGGTTTAGAAATCTAGTTGATAAAACTTGTGGTGGTAGAAATCCTTGTTGGGCATCATCTTCTCTTCATTGAAGCTAGTGGGAATTAAGGTTCCATTATATTGGTTCCTTGTATAAGTTTGTCGAGCCTGTAGGTGTTGTTGGTGCTATAAGTAGGAGCCTTTACAACAGAATGCTGGCTGCCATTTCTTCCATAGTTGTTCTTCAATTAGAAAGTTTGCAAAGGCATAGATTTAGGTAGATTTAGGTTCTTCAATTTAGAAAGTTTGCTAAACATGCCCAGAACTACTGGTACTACTGATTGAGGTCTGTAATGCACCTAGAGGCTAGAAATGCTCCCTAAATATTGTTTAGAGACTCAGAATAGTTCATATAATGTCCAGGTTTGGTATTTATGCATGTTTTCATGCCCATATCTATTACTCTCATGCTGTCTTTGCCCACAATTAGCCCAGAATTAGAAATGAATACTATTTTAGGGCTGTTTAAGGCCACAAACAGACCCAAAATTTCCCATAGTGCTATAAAAATGGTATAGAATTTGTCCCTCTACATACCTAGAAACCTTGAGAATAGCCCAGAACTCCTCATGAAAACTGAAGGTAAATACCCTACACAAACAGGGGGGTAACACAACATAAATCTCGTCTTCTATTATTATTGTTGTTTTCTTCATGTGAGGCGTTTCCCGATGCCCCCTTTTAGATGAAACGTGGTGAAATGTAGCCTAATGATGGGGGGGCTTCTACACGCCCC
>LPNX010763021.1:27974-41005 GCA_001517045.1 Pseudotsuga menziesii
ACCTAGACTTACCTTTACCATTTGGCATTTATGGTTTACCTTTTTATTTTATCCTCCTCGTTCTGAACCGGCCGCATCTCAACAGCGTGAGCTTCTCCTTGAGTTTTGAACCATCCGCTTGTGTGATGGATGGTGTGCTGAGAGCCCATGAGGTTTGATCCTTCATCCTTGTAGTGAGATCCCATGATCATTGTGGTGAGAGCTCATGAGCAGTGAGCCATTGCTGTGACCATTTTCCAGAGTTGTGACTCGTGAGCCCATGAGCTGTGGATGTGGATGAACTAGAGCAGTGGCGTGAGGAGTGAAGCATGGACTGTCTACTGATTGGAGGCCACATGACTGTGGACTATAGACATTGTTGAGACTCGAGAGGTATTTAAAATTTTAATTTATTTTAAACTAATTGGAAGAACCCTCTCGTCCTGTCTTTGACGAATCCCATGAATCTCCTTAAGGTATAACCAATAGATCCTACTGAGTAGATGTTAAGGCATTGAACTTGGAAATATTCTTCCAATTATTTCCCACTGGGTACTCAGACATCTTCATCTCCCAAATTCACATATCTAGGTTTTTTTTGCGACTGTAAGAGGACGGCAGCAAATTTCTGAAAACAGAGCAAATATTAGAAAGTAGCCCAAAATTTTTGAAAACAGAGCAAATTTCTGCTCAGGTGTTAATTAATTCCTCCACCATCAAATTTATTTTTGGGTTAATTCATATGTATGTTAACCATCTCCTTGAAGTCGCTGATGGGAATCATTACTCGTGCATTTGTAAATTCACTACAACATTGAAAAATTACTCCCAAGCATATCATTTCCAAGTTAATTAAATTGATCTTCCTGATAATTGTGTAGTATGTCGTTGGTTTTGCATTCTAAAACGTTTTACCTTCAATGAATTTCCTAGTGCACATTTTTTTGGAGAAACCATTTGTCAACACTATCCCATGCATTTTAAACACTCCTCTGTGCACAAGTATGCTCCAACAGCTATCATATGGTTAACCCTTTGCATGAAGCAAAACATCCCCAAATTGTACGTTGTAGTAATTCCACACAGACACCCGCATGGTAACAAAAATGAATCCACAGTATAGTGATAACGGTTTATGAGAAACATTGACAAAATAAGCCTTCATATCATCACCTACAACCAGTCCATTTGAATAAGAATTTGTCAACAATATTCTAGTTTGTTTGGTTGTTGTATATTACTTAGTACAATTACCTTGAAAACAGTTCAACAACATTACCTTGTCATTCACTTGTGAACAATGACATTGAGGGAAGCATTGATATGCATGTTATGGATTAAATGACCTTGTAGGATTGTAGTGATTCCCATACAAGAGTGTTGGGATTCACTCATCTTGGCCTAACTGAGTCAGCCTTTTTTATGCTTGTATTTTCTAAGGGTACAAAACTAGTTTAAGAGTGTTGTCTATGCACAGTCAGATCACGGGCTATTATACTCAGTTGAGAACAAAGTGCCATTCACCTTATTATTGCTTGTTTATGATTGGCACTCGGTAGAAGTACTAGTTTGAACATTAGACAAAAATAAACAAGCCCAAAGGCGAAGTTCTGAGAACCATTCCTATATGCATGTTGGTAAGTAGTAGCAGAGATGTTTGCACTAAAAATTGCACCAAGAAAGAGAACAAAAAATATTTTCCATAGAAGATCCATATTGGTGAAATGATTGGGTTATCAGTTCCTCATTTGCATTGTTACAAACCACTTATTGTCCAGTAATATGTTCCTTCAGTCTTCAGATTCATAGGTGGTCAGTGTTTTTTGTAGGTTCAAGATGTTTTGATAGCATGTTGTTTTGTCCAATGGGTGATAGCAAATGCTAACCTCATCCCATCTCTCCTTGAATTTGTTTCTTTGATTCTATCAAAAGCAACTTGCATTTGGGCTGTGACTTCTTACTAGCCATTTATGCTACTAACAAATAAACCAACCAAACCTAAATCTATTATGTTTATATTAAACTATTGTAGTTCCTACTGATATGTCCTGCACCATAAGTGCTAAGCTAGAAACTAAAGTGGTTGCTGAGATAGATACTAAGGCAGTTGTTGAACTAGAATTTATGGAAGCTATGATGACAAATCCCATGAATATCCTTAAGGTATAACCAATAGATCCTACTGAGCAGATGTTAAGGCATTGAACTTGGAACTTGGAAATATTGTTAATGCCCGCTGACAGTATATAGTCATGGGTCTTCATGTGGAGAAGAAGTTCAATATTTTTCTGTTGTAGATGAAATGATTCATGGGAAGAGTGTAACTAGTAGTTTCCAAGTTGCCATAAATTGAAATATCAATGTGGTAAAATCTTCACTCTTATATTGTGCTTACATACTTCCATTGGGCGCATTGGGAAGAATAAAGCTACTACAGGATTTGTTATACCAGAGTCTACTTCTTCATCCATTGATTGTCAATCCCAACACATTCTAAGGCTGCTATAGTACTTTCATAACTCTGTATTGTGAGTAAAATAACTCTCATTTCCAGATCTGAATATTTAAGTAAAAGATGAAGTTTTCCCAATAGTCATCTACAACACATTTCAGATCTCAGCCATTATAAGATTTTCTCACTGCTATCACATTGTATGGCCACATTACTTGGGTATCTCAACGTTCATTTCCAGATCTGTCTTCATGCCCGTTGACAGTATATAGTCATGGGTCTTCATGTGGAGAAGAATTTCAAGATTTTGCTGCTGTAGATGAAATGATTCATGGGAAGAGTGTAACCAGTAGTTTTCGGGCTGCCATAAATTGAAATATCAATGTGGTAAAATCTTCACTCTTATATTGTTCTTACATACTTCCATTGGGCGCATTGGGAAGAATAAAGCTACTACAAGATTTGTTATACCAGATTCTACTTCTTCATCCATTGATTGTCAGTCCCAACACATTCTAAGGCTGCTATAGTACTTTCATAACTCTATATTGTGAGTAAAATAACTCTCATTTCCAGATCTGAATATTTAAGTAAAAGATGAAGTTTTCCCAATAGTCATCTACAGCAGATTTCAGATCTCAGCCATTATAAGATTTTCTCACTGCTATCACATTGTATGGCCACATTACTTGGGTATCTCAACGTTCATTTCCAGATCTGTCAACGGGCTGCTACAGCCATGTAAAAAGCACCTTCTTACTATGTTTTTGGGCGTCAGTTTATTAGCCATTTAAATAATTGTTAATGTTATTTCCTTGCTATAATTTATGAGCATGTTATGTGAAGAATTGCCATTAAAATCTATGTTCAAGCAGTGATACATTATTCAAACAAAAAGCAAATGTTCAAGATGCTGTAGGTTTTTTGTTGTGATAGGTGGTCAGTGTTGTGATAAGTGATAGGTGATCAGTGTTTTTTGTAGGTTCAAGATGTTGTGATAGCATGTTTTTTTGTCCAACGGGCGATAGCAAATGCTAACCTCATCCCATCTCTCCTTGAATTTGTTTCTTTAATGCTATCAAAAGCAACTTGCATTTGGGCTGTGTCTTCTTACTAGCAATTTATGCTACCAACAAATAAACCAACCAAACCTAAATATGTTATGTTTATATTAAACTATTGTAGTTCCTATTGATATGTCCTCCACCATAAGTGCTAAGCTAGCAACTAAAGTGGTTGTTGAGATAGATACTAAGGCAGTTGTTGAACTAGAATTTATGGAAGCTATGATGACGAATCCCATGAATCTCCTTAAGGTATAACCAATAGATCCTACTGAGCAGATGTTAAGGAATTGAACTTGGAAATATTCTTCCAATTATTTCCCACTGGGTACTCACAGATCTTCATCTCCCAAATTCACATATCTAGGTTTTTGTTGCGACTGTAAGAGGACGGCGGCAAATTTCTGAAAATAGAGCAAATATTAGAAAGTAGCCCAAAATTTCTGAAAACAGAGCAAATTTATGCTCAAGTGTTAATTAATTCCTCCACCATCAAATTTATTTTTGGGTTAATTCATATGTGTGTGAGGGGGAGTTATTTTGTTCCAGGCCAGGGGCAGAAACAGAAGTTAAAATAATATTTTCATTAGGAACAACTGTTTCTGGGCTGGGCATGTTCATTGGCAAATTCTTAACTGCAGCATTAGACTTCTTTCTAGCTGGCAGTTCAGTCACAGCAGTGAATTGTGAACCAAATATGTCTCCCCTAGCAGCCACTAAAACAGCTAAAGGAGTTGAACCATAAATTCTCTCAGTAGCAGATGATGTCGAACAAGAAGATTTCATTTCCAGAGCCTCCGATGAAATGAGGCTAGTTTCTTCATCCAGAGTGAAAGGTTTGATAGATCCAATGTTCCACCAGACTGTGCCATAGTTGGCAAATTTTGACCTGAAGATGTATGCACAAGATCAAACCTCACAGAAGTAGCATTTGATGATGATACACCTACCACTAAAACTGACGTGTTTGGCTGCTGATGTAAATTAATTGAGTGGCAATATGATCCTGCTGGTATTACTGAGTTGGAATTTAGTTTGTGAGGATTGTTGAAATCCAAAACAAGCATTCTACAGGAGCCAAAACAAATGTCCAAATGAATACAACACCCTATTATGGATATTCTGGAAACCACAGCATACATAAATCCTAGTTGCAGGTCACGTCTTTTATTTTTCATGTCTCTTTATTTCCAACTCAGGCTGCAAGGTACTGAAAAAGATTATTTGAATTTAGGACATTATTGTTAAGTAATTTATATGAGTCAGTTAGGTTCCTTTCAAGGGGTTCAATTGTGTTTCATTTAATTCTAGAGGTAGAAAGCTAAGATGATTGGTCTTCTCCAGCAAGATAGAATTTTATTCGAAATGCATAAAAAGCTATGAAACATGACACAACCATATAGGCCTCCGTGTCCGTGTCCAACGGGTCTGGCATGTGACATGACCTGACAAATGTCAGACATTAGTTTTAATGTGTCCTAAAATGCATGACATGTTTTGGGCACGTGTCAGGATAGAAAATGAAAGATAAGGAGAATACCACTTCTAAGGCACTGGCATGCACACCTCCAACAAGAAAGATAATGACCATACAATCAAAAGCGGTCTTAAAAATAATGACCTGCTACCATTACTATTTCATTTGCAGAGGCTCCAATGAAATGAGGCTAGTTTCTTCAGCCCGAGTGAAAGGTTTGATAGGTCCAATGTTCCACCAGACTGTGCCATAGTTGGAAAATTTTGACCTGAAGATGTATGCACAAGATCAGACCTCACAGAAGTAGCATTTGATGATGATACAATTGCCACTAAAACTGACGTGTTTGGCTGCTGATATAAATTAATTGAGTGGCCATATGATCCTGCTGGTATTGCTGAGTTGGAATTTAGTTTGTGAGGACTGTTGAAAGCCAAAACAAAGATTCTACAAGAGCCAAAACAAATGTCCAAATGAATACAACACCCTATTATGGATATTCTAGAAACCACAACATACATAAATCCTAGTTGCAGGTCACGTCTGTTATTTTTCATGTCTCTTTCTTTCCAACTAGGGCTACAAGGTACTGAAAAAGATTATTTGAATTTAGGACATTAGTGTTAACTAATTTATATGAGTCAGTTAGGTTCCTTTCAAGGGGTTCAATTGTGTTTCATTTAATTCTAGAGGTAGAAAGATAAGATGATTGGTCGGCTCCAGCAAGATAAAATTTTATTCGAAATGCATAAAAAGCTATGAAACATGACACAGCCATATAGGCCTCCATGTCCGTGTCCAACGGGTCGGGCATGTGACATGACCTGAAAAATGTTGGACATGAGTTTTAATGTGTCCTAAAACACATGACATGTTTTGGGCACATGTTAGGATAGAAAATGAAAGATAAGGAGAATACCACTTCTAAGGCACTGGCAGGCACACCTCCAACAAGCAAGATAGTGACCATTAGAGGAAATTTCAACTCAAAATGGGCCTCCTAGAACGAACTAGTAAAATAATAGTTAAAATAATAAAATAATATTTATTAATTTTGGAGGAAGAAAAGAAAAAAACTACTTTTTTGTTTGTATTTTTGACATATCTCCCTGTGTTTTTACTCAAATTTTGATCGGGAGAGCTCATTGGATGCGGAATTAAATTATGCATCCAACGAGTGGGTACTCGTTTGATGCGGAATTTAATTCCACATCCAACGAGCTCTCCCGATCAAAATTTGAGTAAAAACACAGGGATATATGTCAAAAATACAAACAAAAAAAGTAGTTTTGTTTATGATACCTATCCCCAAATTTATATTAAAAAAATGTTTAAGACCTATACGGTATTTCAAATTTAAAACAATTTCATTGGCTAACACATGATGACATGGAATTTGAATAAAAGTTAAAAGGCCCATTTTGAGTTGAAATTTCCTCTAATGCATACAATCAAAATCGGTCTTAAAAATAATGACCTGCTACCATTACTATTTCATTTGCAGAGCCTCCAATGAAATGAGGCTAGTTTCTTCAGCCCGAGTGAAAGGTTTGATAGATGCAATGTTCCACCAGATTGTGCCATAGTTGGCAAATTTTGACCTGAAGATGTATGCACAAGATCAGACCTCACAAAAGTAGAATTTGATGATGATACAACTGCCACTAAAACTGACGTGTTTGGCTGCTGATGTAAATTAATTGAGTGGCCATATGATCCTGATGGTATTGCTGAGTTGGAATTTAGTTTGTGAGGACTGTTGAAAGCCAAAACAAAGATTCTACATGAGCCAAAACAAATGTCCAAATGAATACAACACCCTATTATGGATATTCTGGAAACCACAACATACTTAAATCATAGTTGCAGGTCACGTCTGTTATTTTTCATGTCTCTTTCTTTCCAACTCAGGCTGCAAGGTACTGAAAAAGATTATTTGAAATTAGGACATTATGGTTAAGTAATTTATATGAGTCATTTAGGTTCCTTTCAAGGGGTTCAATTGTGTTTCATTTAATTCTAGAGGTAGAAATCTAAGATGATTGGTCGGCTCCAGCAAGATACAATTTTATTCGAAATGCATAAAAAGCTATGAAACATGACACAGCCATATAGGCCTCCGTGCTTATGTCCAATGGGTCAGGCATGTGACATGACTTGAAAAATGTTGGACATGAGTTTTAATGTGTCCTAAAACACATGACATGTTTTGGGCACGTGTCAGGATAGAAAATGAAAGATAAGGAGAATACCACTTCTAAGGCACTGGTAGGCACACCTCCAACAAGCAAGATAGTGACCATACAATCAAAATCGGTCTTAAAAATAATGACCTGCTACCATTACTATTTCATTTGCAGAGCCTCCAATGAAATGAGGCTAGTTTCTTTAGCCCGAGTGAAAGGTTTGATAGATCCAATGTTCCACAAGACTGTGCCATAGTTGGAAAATTTTGACCTGAAGATGTATGTACAAGATCAGACCTCACAGAAGCAGCATTTGATGATGATACAACTACCACTAAAACTGACGTGTTTGGCTGCTGATGTAAATTAATTGAGTGGCCATATGATCCTGCTGGTATTACTGAGTTGGAATTCAGTTTGTGAGGACCGTTGAAAGCCACAGGCACACCGGATTGTGGAGGTTTATAAGTTGAATATATTCCTGACAAAGTATTAATTTCAGAAGTTAGTTTAACAGTCCCATTATCTATGTGGGAATCCAGCTTTGTGCCCTTTGGACCAAATTTCAACTCTTCATGAGTCTCAGGAAGCTAGTAGTTGCTGCAACACTGAAAAGGTAGTCCAACAGATGGGTAATGTACAGGTAAGGACACTTGAGCTCATGTACATTGAATTCATGATATTATCAGAGGTTCAAACACTGGCCCATCACCAAGGATTAAAAATTGTTTAACAAGTCCCCTCACTAATAAGGTACCTGAAAAACAATTGATATTGGATATTAAATGCTACAAATAGGAGGACTATGAGAAAAAATATCCCAAAAGAAATTGCTAATTAAATTTTAAAAATTGCTATTCCTTTAAGGCATTGGATGACTCCCTGAACAATGTGTTATGGGAAAATAGAGGTTTCCAGATAAGAGGCAACAATTACAATTCTAGCTCAGTGTGCCCTGTTGTTAAAATGAAAGCTAACTCCAGCTAGATTTCTATCATGGTGTAATGAGCTAACACACATAAGCTTTCCCTTATAGTGCCATGTTGTTAGAAGGAAACCTAACTCTAGCTAGATTTCCATCATGGTGTATTGTATTTGATGACAATGTGGTTATGTTAGATGGAAACTACCTTATAAAAGCAAACAGACATTAGGTTTACTCAGCGTGCAATGTTTTAAGAACAAAAGTTAACTCTAGCTAGATTTCCATCATGGTGCATTGTGATTGATGACAATGTGGTTGTGCTAGATGAAAAAATACACTATGAAATCTTACACATTAGATTTTCCTCACCATGCAACTATTTAATGATGAAATCTAACTCCAGCTAGATTTCCAAAATGACGCAATGTCCTTGATGACAATGTGGTTTTATTACATAGAAAACTCCCTTATGAAAGAAAACACACATTAGGTTTCACTAATCGTGCCATGTTGTTAAAATAAAAGCTAACTCCAGCTATATTTTCATCATGGTGTAATGAGCTAACACACATAAGCTTTCCCTTACAGTGCCATGTTGTTAGAAGGAAAGCTAATTCAAGCTAGATTTCCATCACGGTGTAATGTATTTGATAACAATGTGGCCGTGTTAGATGGAAAACTACCTTATGAAAGCAAGCATACATTAGTTTTACTCATTGTGCAATGTTTTAAGAACAAAAGCTAACTCAAGCTAGATTTTCATCATAGTGCATTGTGATTGATGACAATATGGTTGTGCCATATGTAAAACAACATTATGAATACTAACATACATTAGATGTCACTTACCGTGCAATGATTTAAGGATGAAATCTAACTCTAGCTATATTTCCATCACGATGCGATGTGATCGATGACGATGTGCTTGTGTTAGATGGAAAACTACCTTATGAAAGCTAACGCACATTAGATTTCACTCATTGTCCCATGTAGTTAGAAGAAAAGTTAACTCCAACTAGATTTCCATCATGGTACATTGTGATTTTTGACAATGTGGTCGTGCTAGATGGAAAAATACCCGATGAAGGCTTACACACATTAGATTTCACTCACCGTGCAATGATTTAAATATTAAAGCTAACTCTAGCTAGATTTCCATCACGGTGCAATGTGATTGATGATGATGTGATTTTTTTGGAAATCTAAGTCCAGCTAGATTTTCAAAATGACGCAATGTCCTTGATGACAATGTGGTTTTATTACATAGAAAACTTCCTTATGAAAGGAGACACACATTAGTTTTCACTAATCATGCCATGTTATTAAAATAAAAGCTAACTCTAGCTAGATTTTCATTATGGTGTAATGAGCTAACACACATAATCTTTCCCTTATAGTGCCATATTGTTAGAAGGAAATCTAACTCAAGCTAGATTTCTATCACGATGTAATGTATTTGATAACAATGTGGCCATGTTAGATGTAAAAATACCTTATGAAAGCTAGCATACATTAGTTTTACTGATTGTGTAATTTTTTAAGAATGAAAGCTAACTCAAGCTAGATTTTCATCATGGTGCATTGTGATTGATGACAATATGGTTGTGCCAGATGTAAAGCTACATTATGAATACTAACACACATTAGATATCACTTACTGTGCAATGATTTAAGGATGAAATCTAACTCTAGCTATATTTCCATCACGGTGCAATGTGATCGATGATGATGTGGTTGTGTTAGATGAAAACCTACCTTATGAAAACTAACGCACATTATATTTCACTCATTGTGCCATGTAGTTAGAAGAAAAGTTAACTCCAGCTAGATTTCCATCATGGTACATTGTGATTGATGACAATGTGGTCGTGTTAGATGAAAAATACCCGATGAAGGCTTAGACACATTAGATTTCACTCACCGTGCAATGATTTAAATATTAAAGCTAACTCCATCTAGATTTCCATCACGGTGCAATGTGATTGATGACGATGTGGTTTTTTTGGAAATCTAACTCTACCTAGATTTCCAAAACGAAGCAATGTCCTTGATGACAATGTGGTTTTATTACATAGAAAACTCCCTTATGAAAGTGGACACACATTATTTTTCACTAATCATGCCATGTTGTTAAAATAAAAGCTAACTCCAGCTAGATTTCCATCATGGTGTAATGAACTAACACACATAAACTTCCCCTTATAGTGCCATGTTGTTAGAAGGAAAGCTAACTCAAGCTAGATTTCAATCACGGTGTAATGTATTTGATAACAATGTGGCCGTGTTAGATGGAAAACTACCCTATGAAAGCTAGCATACATTATTTTTACTCATTGTGGAATGTTTTAAGAATGAAATCTAACTCAAGATGGATTTTCATCATGGTGCAATGTGATTGATGAAAATATGGTTGTGCTAGATGTAAAACTACATTATGAATACAAACACACATTAGATGTCACTTACCGTGCAATGATTTAAGGATGAAATCTAACTCTAGCTAGATTTCCATCACGGTGCAATGTGATCGATGACGATGTGGTTGTGTTAGATGGAAAACTACCTTATGAAAGCTAACGCAAATTAGATTTCACTCATTGTCCCATGTAGTTAGAAGAAAAGTTAACTCCAGCTAGATTTCCATCATGGTACATTGTGATTGATGACAATGTGGTCATGCTAGATGGAAAAATACCCGATGAAGGCTTACACACATTAGATTTCACTCACAGTGCAATGATTTAAATATTAAAGCTAACTCTAGCTAGATTTCCATCACGGTACAATGTGATTGATGATGATGTGGTTTTTTAAGATGAAAAACTATCTTACAAAAGCAAACTCACATTAGCTTCCACTCATCATGCCATGTTAGTAGGAAACTTACTCCAGCTAGATTTCCATCATGGTGCAATGAGCTAACACACATAATATTTTACTCATTGTGCCATGTAGTTAAAAAGAAAGCTAACCCCAGCTAGATTTTCATAATGGTGAAATGAGCCAACACACATAAGATTTTACTCATTGTGCCATCTTCTTAGATAGAAAACTACCTTACGAAGGTAACACACATTAACTTTCACTTATCATGCCATGTAGTTAGAAGAAAAACTAACTCCAGCTAGATTTTCATCATGGTGTAATGAGTTACCACACATCGCTTTTACTCATCGTGCCATGTTGTTAGAAGAAAAACTGACTCTAGCTAGATTTGCATCATGGTGTAATGTATTTGATGAAAATGTGCCTGTTTTAGATGGAAAAATACTTTATGAAAACTAACACACATTAGCTTTCACTCACCATGCAATTTTTTAGGAACGAAACCTAACTCCAGCTAGATTTTCATCATGGTGCAATGCGACTGATGACAATGTGGTTGTGTTATATGGAAAAATACCTTATGAAAGATAACACACATTAACTTTCACTTATCGTGCAATGGTTTAAGAATGAAAGATAACTCCAGCTAGATTTCCATCATGGTGCAATGTGATTGATGACAATGTGATTGTGCTAGATAAAAAACTACCCTATGAAACCTAACACACATTGTGTATTGTTTGAAGAATGAAAACTAAATCCATCTAGATATCCATCATGATGCAATGTGATTGATGACATTGGGGTTGTTTTAAATAGAAACTACCTTATGAAAAATAACACACATTTTCTTTCACTCATCATGCCAAGTTGTTAGAGCGAAAGCTAACTCCAACTTAATTTTTGTCATGGCCATGGAGTTAGCTTTCGCTCTAACAACTTGGCACGATGAGTGAAAGAAAATATCATGGAATTATCTTTCGCTCTAACAAATTGACATGTATGTTCAGATAGAATCTCTTATTTAATGACAATGTGGTTGTGCTAGATGGAAAACTACCATAAGAAAGCTAACACATATTAACTTTCATTCGCCATGCAATTTTCTTATAAGGTAAACTAACTCGAAATAAATTTCCATAATGGTGCAATGTATTTGATCATAATGTGGTTATGTTGGATGAAAAATTACCTTATGTAAGCTAACACTATGATTAGCTATTATCATGAGCCATTTAATGATCATCATGATTAGCTATTATAATGACCTCCAAAGTTGTTTTTGTACATATACTTACAAATAGAATGATGCGTGCATTTATAATATTTTTGAATTCATGTTTTTTTCAATAATTTGAAATTGTGGTAATAGTTTTTTTCTTTTTTTTTCCTAGAAACAATGGAGTTTGATGCGAGTAAAATTGCAAAAGAAGCGACTTCAAAAGGTTAGAGTTCTTTATCTTCTTCATATGTATGAATTGAGATGTTATAAAATATGTTTTCATATTACTCTTTAATTGATGCTTTTAATTGTTTTCGAAACTACCATAATATTTTCTACAAATGTTTTTAGATGCTAAGAACCATGATGCAAATGAAATTTCAAAGAAATTGTAATGCCCCATATTAAGGTTAATTAAAGTTTATTAGTAAAAACTTTTATTAAACTAAAATTATACAATATTAATGTTAATTTAAAGTTTATTAATAAATACTTTTATTTAATTAAAAGTTATACTAATTATTTTACAGTCTTTACCAATTGCGTACAAAATTAAATAAATAATATTCAATAAGGTGTGACATTTGGTTAGGTTTTGCAAACACATACACTTGAAGATTTATTAATATATTACACCTGTCAGACCTATCAGAATGACACTACCCATGATAAAATAAAATAATAATGAAAGAGGCGGTGGAAGGGGGTATAAGGAGGGGGATTTTGGGGATTTCAAGGGAGGCCGGGAGAGGTTGGATTTATTTTGGGGAAAATTGGACTCTGCATGAGGAAAATGAATAAGAAAAATACTTGAGGAGGGGGACAACTCAAGGATGAGAGTATGTGTAAATGATTGAGACTGAGAAGATAAAGAATGGAGAGGAAGCTGCTCTCGGTATT
>LPNX010763037.1:529-10628 GCA_001517045.1 Pseudotsuga menziesii
ATTTCTCTTTCATAATTAATACAAAGGGATTTCCCCTTTCTTATTTTTGATGTATTGATTTTAATTAGATATTATCAGATTCCTTGATCATTGATATGAATAATCAATTTATCATGATACTCTCATCTTGTTTGTTTGTCTTTTGATCTATTTTGCAAGTACTGAACCATTGCAAGGACCTTTGGAGAGAATACAAAGAGATCCAAGGTTGAGGTATAGTGTATTTCATGTTAGTTAATTTGATTGTTTAAGGAAAGGATATGTTTCTGTGTCTTTTTGTTCTGTATTTGTGCCTTACATTGCAGAGGAACAAACAGTGTTCGCACTGATTGAGAATTCCTGATAACAAAATTGGTGACTCCATTGAAGAAGCTTAATCCGATTAGATCTGGGGAAGATCCAGTCAGATCTAGTGCAGATCCAGTCATATCTACAAGCTTCGATAACCATTCCATCTATGAAGGTTATTCTCTCTCCCTTTAGTTCTTTCAGTGAACAAGGTAAGCCATCCATCTTATCTTTCTGATTATTACCTATTTTATGAGTAGTTTTTACCCTTTTTAGTCCAACTTAGTATTTTCTGGTTTCTCCTGTAGGCCTTTAGCCTTTCAGTCTATTGTTCGACCAGCACCTTTCTCTTTGGCTGACAGAGCGCCGACCCTCCTAGGGCACCTTTTCATTCTTTGTCCAGTGTGTCCACAACACCTCCTCCCTTAATTGACATAGAGCTGATGACGCCTGTGTGCATAATACTAAAAGCATCATTTCAACCTACGACGCTCTGGTGCAGTGCTCCTCAATGCACTAAGGTAGGCCTTCAAACTGCCTGTTTAAGAAATTTTCCTTTCAAATTTTTGAACTGTCTTGTTCTCTGAAGATTTTTTAGTGTGGTTTGCTTGTTTGTTGGTTTTTGTGAGTCTGATTCTCTATTTGAGGTTAGATCAAAAAAAATTATCTTCTTCATTGTCATAAAGGAAAGTGGAAAAATAGTTCATTTTTTGGTTTTTTAGTGAAGTGTCTAAAAAATTTTCTTCTGAAAAGAAAACCTATATCCTCTTCCTAGAAGATTAGTTCATTTTTAAAACTGCTTTGTGTGCCTCATATTTTCTAGAAAAATACAAAAAGAATCGTATTATCTTCCTCTTGTCTATGCTTGCAAAAATTTTCATTTGCATTTGCATGAGTAATTTAGAAGAATAGGCCTTTTTGACATTGTAGCAGAAGTTAGTTTTGCATGCACGTTACAGGCTTAGTTTTCTTTCTTGCGTTTCAGAGACTTTTGAGTGCTTGTTGAAAAACGATTTGTGTTTGAAAGAACTTTCTTTTTCTTTTCTTGATTGGATCTTGTTTTGATTGTTGAAAGCGACATTCTTTTGGTATATTGTTGAAAAGAAAAGAAAAAGGTTTCTTCCTTACCCTAGCTACTTCTCATCAAAGTCAAAAAGTGCATTTACATTTAGATTAATTTGCATTATTGGAGATAACACCTCGCAAACATTCACCTAATCATATAGATAAAATTAACAGTAGCTTTAGGTCTTAAAATTGTATAGAAATTTGAGTGATAGGTTAGTGACGTGTTCGGGCGTCATAAAACGTAGCAGTTGTCGTTAATTTTTCTGCACTACAGCCAAAGACTCGTGCGGTTCTTCCACGTCCCATCAGTATATCAAACAACATTTCACATACCCTTGAGGTATATAGAAAGGAACTTCATCTACTCGATTGTATATCAGAAGGACCCTTGTGAAAGGTTGTGCATTAGACATCACTACTACCGATTTGAGATCCCATGTACCTTGAGTATATCGGGAGACCCCAATAGGATTCCTTTTCCAACTGAGAAAAACCCTTTTGTCATATTGTTTGGAGAAATACACTGAAAACAAAATTCGGGGTGATTACTACGCACATACCCCTGAGGTATATCACGAGTTGCACCCGCTTGATAATCCTAGTGAGAGACCGACTATTCTGAACCTATCCTATCACTTAAGACTGCTTGTGACCTTTAGCTTTATGTAGTTTTGTTTGTGTGCTTTTCCCCTTTTTTGACCTAGATTAGATAACTTCGGCCACCACCATGGATGAGCAACTTATGAGACCTCATTCTCATAAATTACAGTGTTTCCCTCGTGACTCTCCTCCTGCTATGGAAGGACAAGAAGGGGTAAACATTGAACAACTAGCTTCTGCTAATGTTCCCGTAGGAACTACCTTAGCTAGTGAAACCATAGAGGATTTCAATGTTTATACAAATCCTTTGGTTCAATTGCCTCCTACGGCTGATGCTTCTGTGCATTCGCCATTGGAAGGGCATATTGATATTCCTATTCAAGCAGAGTTTTTCCTCAATGCCCCTTTTTGTAGGACTTCTATGGGCCAAGCCATTTCTGACTTCGGGGTTATTATACCTTTGCTAGGGAATCGTCCTTTAGGAGAAGAGGAAAAGAGAAGAATCAATGCATCTCTCAAACGAGCTTGTAACTTTTCAGAAGAAGTACAAAGAATCATTCCTTCACCTCCACCTCGTCATGAAACTATTTCAGCTCATTTACCCCGTTTATCAGACCCATGGCCTGATGGATATCATTCACTAGCTCAGATTGTAAGTCCTATTGGTGAAATTCCATTTCAAGGTAATCCAGGCCAAAATGACAATCCTATAGTTTCACATCCAGGGTCCGTTACTAGGCCTCCCTTACCAGTCATGGTTGGGGGGCAATCCATAAATCAAGTAATGTCAGCACATTATAACGCCGAGGGGAAACCCCCGGCATGAGTCACGTCATCCGTTAGTGGAATTATTGCTAGTTGTTAGCTGGAATATTTCACCTCCTGCGGACATCAAGGTGTTCGACTAGTCTGAATGGTTCAGATCCAGAACAAATAGAGGGTAGATGTTGAATACTCTCCCTAGACATCGTAGATACCTGGAATGTGATGCTTCGATCATTACCCTGTGTACCTGCAATAAGCTTCAACACGCGAACATATCGAAACCACCAGATATAATCTACTAATCAATGTTAGTGACTAAGGAATCTAACAACATACATGTGAAATCGAACAACAACAATATATGTGGGACATAAATCAACTTGCATTAAAGAATTATGAAGAAGTTTACAACCAAGACTTAGTGTTGTAATGCATCTCGATGAAACCAAGCATTCTCATCCCCAAAAGCTTCGACTCTAGCTCTCTATGCTCTCCCAAATGATCTTGGGCCAAGTAATCAATCCAACAGCATAACAATACCCTAAGAGTTCTCCCCTCAACCATGGCTATCAACTTATATTTATAAGGCTTAATGGATAGGGTAGGTTGAGAGATTAGTGGGTGAGGTGGCCTCTAAGATCCTAGGATGAGGGATCTCAAGCTCAACTGACCCACAACAGTATGGATAAGGGAGGACACGAGGATTATCATCTAGAAGCCTCAAGAAAATTCTCTTTTTCCCTTTTTACCCAGGGTACCATGTTTCTCCTTCAATGACAGAGCGGTTCTGGTAAGAAACACTTATGGACTAAGGTCCATAAGTGGTGGCACCACTTGTGGGAAACAGGGGATAGGCGGTGCAAACAAGGGTACCGCTCCTGGACAATAGAGGAAGCGCGGTGCTAGGAATTTTCATGGAAGATTGATAATAACCATGAGTTTCCACTCCAAGAGCTGGGATTCAGGGCAGGCAGGTATGTCAAATGTCTTATCACCTGATGGTGACATGATTTTGGTATAATAGGATGCCCCCCAAAGCATGAGTCTCAGAGGGATACTATAAATGAGAGCATTGAGAGAACAATTCATCACCATGAGATGAAAATGTTGGCTCGATCGGAGCAAGTCGTCAAGTAGGCATCTATAATAAATCAGTATTTTGACTCATAGACACAAGTAACCAAACTCATGGCTGCAAACCAATACAAGGCAAATCCATGAGAGGAATAAACAAGCATGGCTACTAGAATGCAGCGTACATCCATGTGATAGAGGACTCAAACTTGGACATAGCTATCAGACATACAATGTAGATCTATGTCATACAGACGCAAATTTTAGCATAGCCAAAACCATACAAATGTGGATCCATGCTAGATATACAAAAATCCATTGCAACCTAGGGAAAAAGGAATGCACACTTTTAAACAAATGCCCAGGGTCTTCGTCTTGTCTTCCACAAAGTACAATTCTATCCATGTGATTACAATGATATGAAATCGAACATGGTAGAAACCACTTGATTACCGGCCAATGATGTGAACTGTTAACAAGTGCGAGGGATATCACCGTTGATGTCAATGATTCCCAAGCTACCCTAGTACAATCTATTGAGTGTGAATAGATGTCCTGATGTCGAACACCCAGTCGATTATATCGATCAAAGGTCAATGATGTGAACCTATGTCAAGAGCGAGAGAATCTCTCATTAATGCATATAGATCTCAAGGTTCCAAATATTTTATCTAAGACTATTTCTCGGATGATGAACTGATGTCGACAGGAATAGTCTCGTCGAAAGAGGGCCATGATGAGTCCCACATCGACGACACGAAACTAGAAACATAAATATGGAATGATGTGAATGTAGTAACCATATGATTCACTCAAAGATACTAACACAAATACTGTGTAGACTGTATAGGTAAAAATTCTTCAAATCCCCTTTGAAAATCAAGCGGCACAACAAAATGACTTGGCAGCATGACTGAACAGGACAAACACACAATGCGACAGTGGACAATGCATTCTTTTGAAAGACTCAAAGGATTTACATGACTCATGAAAGCGGATCATCACGGAGATCAACTGAATACCCAATTGACTGACATGATTGTGCAGACAAGTGCCATGTTCATAGGTAATGACAAACAATTGCCATTATTTGCAAAATGATTCCCTTCCCATTTCCCCCATCATGATCGATGAGTGCCTGTTTTCGGTTATACAAGTTCAAAGAGGGTAACAAACACTCAATATAGCTTGTTGAAAGACAAGTCCAAACTCATATGTTTTACGAACCTGAGAGAGGAGGGGTTCGTTCCCAAAACGGGTCTCTCAATGTTTAATTTAATGAGTCCACTGAAAGAAAACTCGATATCGTTCATGTTTAGAGAGTCTGAAGGAATACAAAAGAAGACTCCAAAGGGGTCCTTTTTCGTATGATTTAGTCTCTAAGGCCCAAAAAAGTGTAAAATCATACCTTAGAGAACTCTTCCAGTCATGATTGGCTGGAGTGCTCCTTTTTCGTAAATAGTCCTATCCAAACCGAAAAAGAGATAACCTATTGTTGGACGGACGACTCTTCAAATACTTTAACGAGCGTGAAGAAGACAAGGTCGCTTGATGATATTTTCGTATTTAGGGATCCTGAAAAGAGTTTAAAGAGAAATCCATGAGGTTTCTTTACATGATGTTATATTTTACGAGCCTGGAAAGAATCGGAAATAGAATCGATGACCTTTTTGTGTTTAAGGAGCCTGAAAAAGAGGTGAAAAGAGGACTCCATGACGCTTCTTTACACAATGTTGATTTTTTATGATCCTGGAAAGAAACTTGAAATGGACTCAGACCTTTAATACTAGATTTTAACGAGCATGACAAAGTGTCGTAATAAATGCTCAATGACCTTTTCCATTTTATGAAAGTGCGAAAAAACCATAAACAAACTTTCAAAGCTTCTTACTAAAGTTCTCTTATCCTACAAACGACTCAGAAACAAGTGTTAAATGCATTTAAGAATAGCATTAAGGGATTCTCACAGATAAACTTTGACTAAAATATGGTTTTATATCAAAACTATAGTATGTTAGACCCAAAATACCTATATAAGTCATGTAAATAGTAAAAAAACAAATCATTTCACTATTTACCTATAGCAGAGAGCACTTGGAGCATTTTCTTAGCCAGATCTTCCATAGCTGATACTGGGAGTTTCCATCATCCTTTTTAAGCATCATCAGTTGCAAGTAACAGCTAAGACCCTGCTCTTTCATTTTATAGCAATTATTTTGAGATTTGTTGGGTTTTTGGGCTCATATGGCAAACCCTAAAACCTATAAAGTGGGCACCGTGGCTACCCCTTGCCGGATATGCGGTACCACCCGAGAACCGCGCCAATAACACAGTGGACAGGTGGTGCCACCATCTGTCTCCAACGATGCATAGGTGGTGCCAAATGTGGAGAACTCAAACTAATAGTATGGGAAATATAAATTCATTCTTTTGATTTTTAATGATTTAAGGATGATTCTAATGCATACCATTATTGTTTTTGGCAGGTCTAGGTGACTCAAAACATGATGATATGGAAAGAAAGAACACATGACAATGAGGATGTTGCTGCTGAGAGAAATTTGGGTTGTATTTCCGCATTACAGGACTGTGGGCTGCTAAAGTTCTTTCGGACCCCAAGCATGGTGTCACACAAGCAGTTACTGGAACACATATTGATGTGGAATCCAGAGAAGCAGTATTTCAAGGTGGGGGCCCATATTCTTAAAGTGGAAGTAGAGGACATCTACTCCTTGATAGGCCTCTCGAGACGGGGTTCAACCATCTCACTGATAGGATCCCGTGGAGGGGATATTACCACTCATGATTTTATAGATCGACACTGTGCACCAGGGACAGGTACATCAAGGAAGAAGATGCCCATCAAAGCAGTGATGGATAGGGCCCTACAGACTATCCTATTTACCATGCAGAGGGTGGCTGAGAGTCAGGGTCTTTACCAGGCTTCTAGGGCACACATGTTGTATGCCATAGAGGCCATGGCACCCACGGTGTTCAACTGGGCGGAACCCATGCTTCCAATATTCAAGGATCAGTTGATTAAGTGTTGTCAAGGAGAGCTAAAGTAGTTTGGCTTTGGTTCCATTTGACCCTGATTCTTCTTCGAGCGGCTTCCAGAGATGAGACCTCAGGTGATCTTCCAGAGTCTGAGAGCACGGGACCCTCGTATGCTGAGGTGGGTCCAGGTCATGGCTCGCACAGGAGCGAGTAGGGGAAGGGTGAAGTTCGGTGATCCATTCTTCATATGGCTATGGGATCAGATCCTCATAGTTGAGGATTATACTTATGCAAGCACAGAATTCATCAGATATCTTGACCTACCACACCCACCTGGCGGACAGTGGGGTGACATCGGTAAGAAGAAAGAAACCCTAAAATGGATGAAAATGTTTTTATTTTTTTTAATGTTTTATATTTTTATGTTAAGTGACAAGACCTGTATATTCTCATGCATATGTGGGAGCAGCGCGACCTGGAGGAGCATCTCCATTGGATAGGAGAGCGGGAGCTCGCTTTGTACCACAAGGTGATGATATCACTGGGGAGCTGGAGGAAAACCTAGAGAGATTGACCTCGGATATCCCAAATGTTGACATAGATGACCTCCCGAGGAGATATCAGAGATCCATAATGGGAGTACCGAGTCCATTTAGTAGGCTGCTACGTAGGGTTGCTCGAGCAGTGATGTGCTATCATGAGCACCACTAGTGTATGAGATATGTACTGAAAGCTGACAGCTTCAGGATTTTTGTATGATGATATTACGTGAAAGCCTAGTGCTTCAGATCAGGTCTCGGGACCTATTTTTATAAACTTTTTCGTGTATATATAGATATATATACATAGTTTTACACCATGTTTATATGTTTCAAATGGAAAATGCGTTTTCTATGAGTTTTATGTGTCTTTGAATGTTTATTTACAATGTGCCATGTTTGATTTGACATCATGAATGGGCAATATGCCAATCTAGGATGTAATTAGCCAATGAGTCAACAACTACATTATGTTCCCTAGGGATATGCCTATAGGTGATAGTTTCAAATGATCTTTCTAGCAAATGTACCCTCCAGAAGAGGTGGAGGAGCACCAGGTTTCTAATGGTGTAAACATGGTTTAAATGACAAACCACGAGCTGTGAGTCCATTAAGACTACTAGATCACGAACATCTTGGGAGGCAGCTTCAGTCAGAAGACCGGTGACCGCTTCATACTCGGCGATGTTATTAGTAGCGGGACCTATGCAGACTGCTCTTGAACTAACCAAATATTCAGCTGGGGAATAGAGGACCCAAGCAGCTGAGGCGAGATTCAAGGTGTGGTGGAAAGCACTATCAACGAAGTCATAGAAATCCACCTGCATGACCAAAACATGGTATAAACATATGCGGACACTAAAATTAGTTCCTGATCCTCACTCGTAGTGTCGATTTTGAAGGAAATTTGTGTAATATTACAAAAACTATGCCTGTGGACATATTAGTGAAACCAAGTATTTCTGAGAACATTTTCATAGGTCAATACTCTTCACCCAAGGAAGTTCAATCATACACGGCCCTATTCAAGGAGTTTAGGAATGTCTTCGCATGGACATGAAGAAATTCTAGGGATTGATCCCTCTATCATTGTTCATGAGATAAAAGCTTACCCTGATGCCAATTCAGTCTGCCAGAAACTACGACAAGTCCATCCACGAAAATCAGTCGCTATTAAAGAAGAAGTTGAGGAATTTTGAAAGGCTGGTTTTATTTACCCCATACCGTTAACTGAATGGGTGTCCAACATAGTCCCTGTGAACAAAAAATGGGGAAATATTAGGGTTTGCATCAACTTTAGGGATTTAAATAGAGCTTGTCCAAAAGACAACTTTCCCACTCCCTATATCAATCAGATAATCGACAACTGTGACGAAAGCGTTATTTTTTCCTTTATGGATGGCTTCTTTGGCTACAATCAGATTGAGATTCTCCCGTTAGACCAACACAAGACGAAATTTATTTTCCCTTGGGGACTTTTTCTTATCGTAAACTGCCTTTCAGTTTAAAGAACATTGGCGCGGCATTCCAACACTCTATGTCATATGATTTTCATGACATTAAACATGTTGTCGAACCTTATCTTGATGACCTTCCTGCTCATTCCAAGTAGTGGGATATACATGTTGATCATATAAGAGCCATTTTTCTTCAATGTCGTCATTTTAATATTCGTCTAAATCTCCATAAATGTGTTTTTTGTGTAGAGGTTGGCCAACTTCTTGGCTTTATTGTTTCAAAAGATGGCATATGCATAGATCCCTTGAAAATTGAATCTATTTTATCCCTACCTACTCCCATGAACATAACTGAACTCCAAATTTTGCAAGGGAAGGAAAAATTTCTACGTCGTTTCATCTACAATTATGCAAAAAGGACACACGGTTTCATGAGGTTGCTCAAAAATATACCCCTTTCGTCTAGGATGATTTCACGCAGCGCATGTTTGATAATCTTAAACATGCACTTACCCATGCACCAATGTTGCAACCACCTAATTATGCTAAGTACTATTCCTTGTATGTAGCTACATCCTTGTCTACCATAGGCATGGTCCTTGTTCGACCAAGAACATGTGATTTATTATGCCAATAAGAGTCTTCTAGACTCTGAAACTCGATATTCACATGTGGAGAAACTTGCTCTGGCCACGATCATCACGGTTCAAAAGTTTCGTCATTATATTTTTCTCTGCACCACCACTTTTTATGCAGATTCCAATCCCATGTACTACATTCTTACACGTCAAGTGCTTGGGGGAAAATACTCACGTTGGATTATCATTCTCCAGGAATTTGAGTTATAATTCACCAAAATCACTTCTAAGAAGTCTCTTGTTTTTGTAGAGCTTATATGTGACCTTCCCTGTACTACAAAGGATACAGATCCCTTCGATTCATTGCCCGATGAATCATTGTTTCTCATTATTACGACTGATCTATTGTATGGAGACATCATTTTCTATCTCCAAACCTTACAATACCAACCCACTACTTCTTGATATGAACGTCGTCGTGTTCACCACCAGGCCAAAATCTATCTTATCCTGAATGATACCCTATATTGTTGTGGTGTTGACTCCATATTACAACGTTGCCTTATACACGAGGAGGCTGAGATCGTTTTAAATGATTTCCATGCTGGAGCTTGTGGCGGTCATCTATCTTGGTTGGCTACTACCTAGAAAATCTTGTGTGTAGGGTATTTTTGGCCATCTATTTTCAAGATTGCACTGAAACAGTCAAGAAATGCCCACCATGTCAAATGTT
>LPNX010763037.1:14632-31103 GCA_001517045.1 Pseudotsuga menziesii
ATTAAATTAAAGAAGGAGGTTAATTGTAACTTCCTCGACCCTCCATTGCAAGGACCTTTGGAGAGAAGACAAAGAGATCCAAGGTTGAGGTATATTGTATTTCATGTTAGTTAATTTGATTGTTTAAGGAAAGGATATGTTTCTGTGTCTTTTTGTTCTGTATTTGTGACTTACATTGTAGATGAACAAATAGTGTCTGCACTGATTGAGAATTCCTGATAACAAAATTGGTGACTCCATTGGAGAAGCTTAATCCTGTCAGATCTGGGGAAGATCCAGTCAGATCTAGTGCAGATCCAGTCATATCTACAAGCTTCGATAACCATTCCATCTATGAAGGTTATTCTCTCTCCCTTTAGTTATTTCAGTTAACAAGGTAAGCCATCCATCTTACATTTCTGATTATTACCTATTTTCTGAGTAGTTTTTACCCTTTTTAGTCCAACTTAGTATTTTCTAGTTTCTCCTATAGGCCTTTAGCCTTTTAGTCTATTGTTCGAGTAGCACCTTTCTCTTTCGCTGACAGAGCGCCGACCCTCCCAGGCACGGGGGCTTCACTTGTTGACCAATATCCTATCACGTTAGTTCATATTGTGGGTTTTAAAATTATCAAAAATTGAACCAATATATTGCAGGTATTGGGGGGATGAGGGGTTTAAGGTGGGGGTGGGGAGGAGGTTTTAAGTATTGGGAGGGGGTTTCAACAAAAAGTGTTTGGGTCAATATCTCTGGAAATTAAGGGTATTCTTTAATATCCCACGATCGCACGTGATATGTGAGAGTTTCACTAAGTGAAGTCCCCGTGCTCCCAGGGCACCTTTTCATTCTTTGTCCAGTGCGTCCACAGTGCCTCCTCCCTTAATTGACATAGAGATGACGGCGCCTGTGTGCATAATACTAAAAGCATCATTTCAACCTACGACGCTTTGGTGCCGTGCTCCTCAATGCGCTAAGGTAGGCCTTCAAACTGTTTGTTTAGGAAATTTTCCTTTCAAATTTTTGAACTGTCTTGTTCTCTGAAGATTTTTTAGTGTGGTTTGCTTGTTTGCTGGTTTTTGTGAGTTTGATTCTCTGTTTGAGCTTAGATAATAAAAAAATTATCTTCTTCATTGTCATAAACGAAAGTGGAAAAATAGTTTATTTTTGGTTTTTTAGTGAAGTGTCTGAAAATTTTTCTTCTGAAAAGAAAACCCATATCCTCTTCCTAGAAGATTAGTTCATTTTTAAAACTGCTTTGTGTGCCTCATATTTTCTAGAAAAATACAAAAAGAATCGTATTATCTTCCTCTTGTCTATGCTTGCAAACATTTTCATTTGCATTTTCATGAGTAATTTAGAAGAATAGGTCTTTTTGACATTGTTGCAGAAGTTAGTTTTTCATGCATGTTAGAGGCTTAGTTTTCTTTCTTGCGTTTCAGAGAATTTTGAGTGCTTGTTGAAAAACGATTTGTGTTTGAAAGAAATTTCTTTTGCTTTTCTTGATTGGATCTTGTTTTGATTGTTGAAAGCGGCATTCTTTTGGTATATTGTTGAAAAGAAAAGAAAAAGGTTTCTTCCTTACCCTAGCTAGTCCTCATCGAATTCAAAAAGTGCATTTACATTTAGATAAATTTGCATTATTGGAGATAACACCTCACAAACATTCACCTAATCATACAGATAAAATTAACAGTAGCTTTAGGTCTTAAAATTGTATAGAAAGTTGAGTGAAAGGTTAGTGATGTGTTCGGGCGTCATAAAACACAGCAGTTGTCGGTAATCTGTCTGTACTACAGCCAAAGACTCATGCGGTTCTTCCACGTACCATCAGTATATCGAACAACATTTCACATACCCTTGACGTATATAGAAAGGAACTTCATGTACTCGATTGTATATCAGAAGGCCCCTTGTGAAAGGTTGTGCATTAGACATCACTACTACCAAATTGAGATCCCATGTACCTTGAGTATATCGGGAGACCCCAATATGATTCCTTTTCCAATTAAGAAAAACCCTTTGGTCGTCTTGTTTGGAGAAATACACTGAAAATAGAATTCGGGGTGATTACTATGCACATACCCCTAAGGTATATCGCGAGTTTCACCCGCTTGATAATCCTTGTGAGAGACCGACTATTCTGAACCTGTCCTATCACTTAGACTGCTTGTGACCTTTAGCTCTGTGTAGGTTTGTTTGTGTGCTTTTCCCCTTTTTTGACCTAGATTAGATAACTTTGGCCACCACCATGGATGAGCAACTTATGAGACGTCATTCTCATAAATTGTAGTGTTTACCTCGTGACTCTCCTCCTACCGTGGAAGGACAAGAAGGGGTAAACATTGAACAACCAGCTTCTGCTAATGTTCCCATAGGAACTTCCTTAGCTAGTGAAACCAGAGAGGATTTCACTGTTTATACAAATCCTTTGGTTCAATTGCCTCCTGCAGCTGATGCTTCTGTGCATTCACCATTGGAAGGCCATATCGATATTCCTATTCAAGTAGAGTTTTTCCCCGATGCCGCTTTTTGGAGGAATTCTATGGGCCAAGCCATTTCTGACTTCGGGGTTATTATACCTTCGCTAGGGAATCCTCCTTTAGGAGAAGAGGAAAAGAGAAGAATCAATGGATCTCTCGATGGAGCTTGTAACTTTTCAGAGAGAGTAGAAAGAATCATTCCTTCACCTGCGCCTCATCATGAAACTATTTCAGCTCGTTTACCCCGTTTATCAGACCCATGGCCTGATGGATATCGTTCACTAGCTCAGATTGTAGGTCCTATTGATGAAATTCCATTTCAGAGTAATCCAGGACAAAATGACAATCCTACAGTTTCACATCCAGGGTCCATTACTAGGCCTCCCTTACTAGTCTTGGTTGGGGGGGAATCCATAAATCAAGTAATGTCAGCACATTATAATGTCGAGGGGAAACCCCCAGTACGAGTCACATCATTCGTTAGTGGAATTATTGCTAGTTTTTAGCTGGAATATTTCACCTCCTGTGGATAGCAAGGTGTTCCACTGGTCTGAATGGTTCAGATACAAAACAAATAGAGGATAGAGGTTGAATACTCTCCCTAGATGTCGTAGATACCTGGAATGTGATGCTTCGATCTTTACCCTGTGTACCTGCAATAAGCTTTAACACATGAACATATCTAAACCACCAAATATAATCTACTAATCTATGTTAGTGACTAAGGAATCTAACAACATACATGTGAAATCGAACAACAAAAATATATGTGGGATAGAAATCAACTTGCATTAAAGAATTATGAAGATGTTTACAACCAAGCCTTAGTGTTGTAATGCATCTCGATGAAACCAAGCATTCTCATCCCCAAAAGCTCTGAATCTAGCTCTCTATGCTCTCCCAAATGATCTTGGGCCAAGTAATCAATCCAATAGCATAACAATACCTTAAGAGTTCTCCCCTCAACCATGGCTATGAGCTTATATTTATAAGGCTTAATGGATAGGGTAGGTTGAGAGATTAGTGGGTGAGCTGGCCTCTAAGATCCTAGGATGAGGGATCTTGAGCTCAAATGACCCACAACAGTATGGATAAGGGAGGACACGAGGATTATCATCTAGAAACCTCAAGAAACTTCTCTTTTTCGCTTTTTACCCAGGATACCGTGTTTCTCCTTCAATGACAGAGTGGTTCTGGTAAGAAACGCTTATGGACTAAGGTCCATAAGTGGTGGCACCACTTGTGGGAAATAGGGGATAGGCAGTATGAACAAGGGTACCGCTCCTGGACAATAGAGGAAGCACGGTGCTAGGAATTTTCATGGAAGATTGATAATAACCATGAGTTTCCACTCCAAGAGCTGGGATTCATGGCAAGTAGGTATGTCAAATGTCTTATCACATGATGGTGACATGATTTTGGTATAAGAGGATGCCCCCCAAAGCATGAGTCTTAGAGGGATATGATAAACGAGAGAATTGAGAGAAGAAGTCGTCGCCATGAGATGAAAATGTTTGCTCGATCGAAGCAAGTTGTCAAGTAGGCATCTGTAATACATCAGTATGTTGACTCATAGACACAAGTAACCAAACTCATGGTTGGAAACCAATACAAGGAAGATCCATGAGAGGAATAAACAAGCATGGCTACTAGAATACAACGTACATCCATGTGATAGAGGACTCAAACTTAGACATAGCTACCAGACATACAATGTAGATCTATGTCATACCGACGCAAATTTTAGCATAGCCACATCCATACAAATGTGGATCCATGCTAGATATAGAAAAATCCATCGCAACCTGGGTAAAAAGCAATGAGCACTTTTAAACAAATGCCCAGGGTCTTCATCTCGTCTTCCACAAAGTACAATTCTATCCATGTGATTACAATGATATGAAGTTGAACATGGTAGAAACCACTTGATTAATGACCAATGATGTGAACCGTTAACAAGTGCGAGGGAGATCACCAATATTGATGCCAATGATTCCCAAGCTACCCTAGTACAATCTACTGAGTGTGAATAGATGTCCTGATGTCGAACACCCAGTCGATTATATCGATCAAAGTTCAATGATGTGAACCTATGTCGAGAGCGAGAGAATCTGTCATTAAGGCATATAGATCTCAAGGTACCAAATATTTTTTCTAAGACTATTTCCTGGATGATGAGCTGATGTCGACAGGAATAGTCTCATCGAAGGAGGGCCATGATGAGTCCCACATCGATGACACGAAACTCGAAACATAGTTCTGGAATGATGTGAATGTAGTAACCATATGATTGAATCAAAGATACTGAAACAAAGACTATGTAGACTGCAATGGACAATGCATTCTTTTGAAAGACTCAAAGGATTGATATGACTCATGAAAGTGGATCATCACAGAGATCAGCTGAATACCCAATTGACTGACATGATTGTGTAAACAAGTGCCATGTTCAAAGGTAATGACAAACAAATGCCATTATTTGCAAAATGATTCCCTTCCCATTTCCCCCATCATGATTGATGAGTGCCTCTTTTCGGTTATACGAGTTCAAAGAGGGTAACAAACACTCAATATAGCTTGTCGAAAGACAAGCCCAAAATCATATGTTTTACGAACTTGAGAGAGGAGGGGTTCGTTCCCAAATGGGTCTCTCAATGTTTAATTTAACGAGTCCACTGAAAGACAACTCGGTATCGTTCATGTTTAGAGAGTCTAAACGAATACAAAAGAAGACTCCAAAGGGGTCCTTTTTCATATGATTTAGTCTCTAAGGCCCTAAAAAGTGTAAAATCATACCTTAGAGAACTCTTCCAGTCATGATTGGCTAGAGTGCTCCTTTTTCGTAAATATTCCTATCCAAACCGAAAAAGAGATAACCTATCGTTGGATGGACGACTCTTCAAATACTTTAACGAGCATGAAGAAGACAAGGTCACTCGATGATCTTTTCATGTTTAGGGAGCCTGAAAAGAGTTTAAAGAGAACTCCATGAGGTTTCTTTACACATATTTTACGAGCATGGAAAGAATCAGAAACAGACTCGATGACCTTTTCGTGTTTAAGGAGCCTAAAAAAGAGGTGAAAAGAGGACTCCATGAGGCTTCTTTACACAATGTTGAGTTTTTACTAGCCTGGAAAGAAACTTGAAATGGACTCGGACCTTTGACACTAGATTTTAATGAGCGTGACAAAGTGTCGTAATAAATCCTCAATGACCTTTTCTGTTTTATGAAAGTGCGAAAAAACCATAAACAAACTTTCAAAGCTTCTTACTAAAGTTCTCTTATCCTGCAAACGACTCAGAAACAAGTGTTAAATGCATTTAAGAATAGCATTAATGGATTCTGACACATAAAATTTGACTCAAATATGGTTTTATATCAAAACTATAGTATGTCAGACCCAAAAATGCCTATATAAGTCATGTAAATAGTAAAAAAACAATTCATTTCACTATTTACCTATAGTAGAGAGCACTTGGAGCATTTTCTTAGCCAGATCTTCCATAGCTGATACCGGGATTTTCCATCGTCCTTTTTAAGCATCGTAGGTTGCAGGTAACAGCTAAGACTCTTCTCTTTCCTTTCATAGCAATTATTTTGAGATTTGCTAGGTTTTTGGGCTCATATGGAAAACCCTAAAACCTTAAAAGAGGGAATTGTGGCTACCCCTTGCAGGATACGCAGTACCACCCGAGAACCGCACCAATAACACAGTGGACAGGCGGTGCCGAATGTGGAGAAATCAAACTAATAGTATGGCAAATATAAATTCATTCTTTTTATTTTTAATGATTTAAGGATGATTCTAATGCATACCATTATTGTTTTTGGCAGGTCTAGGTGACTCAAAACATGGTTATATGGAAAGAAAGAACACATGACAACGAGGATGTTACTGCTGAGAGAAATTCAGGTTGTATTGCCGCATTACAGGACTGTGGGCTCCTGAAGTTCTTTCGGACCCCAAGCATGGTGTCACATGAGTAGTTACTAGAACACATACTGCAGATGTGGAATCCAGAGCAGCAATACTTCGAGGTGGGGGCCCATATTCTTACAGTGGAAGTAGAGGACATCTACTCCTTGATAGGCCTCTCAAGACGGGGTTCCCCCATCTCACTGATAGGATCCCATGGAGGGGATATTACCACTCATGATATTATAGATCGACACTGTGCACCAAGGACAAGTACATCAAGGAAGAAGATCCCCATCAAAGCAGTGATGGATAGGGCCGTACGAACCGTCCTATTTACCATGCAGAGGGTGGCTGAGAGTTAGGGTGTGCAACAGGATTCTAGGGCACACATGTTGTACGCCATAGAGGCCATGGCACCCACAGTGTTCAACTGGGTGGAACCCATGCTTCCAATATTCAAGGATCAGCTGACTAAGTGTTGTCAGGGAGAGCTAAATTAGTTTGGATTTGGTTCCATTTTACCCTGCTTCTTCTTCGAGCGGCTTCCATAGATGAGACCTCAGGTGATCTTCCAGAGTCTGAGAGCACAAGACCCCCGTATGCTGAGGTGGATCCAGGTCATGGCTCGCACAGGAGCGGGTAGGGGAAGGGTGAAGTTCGGTGATCCATTCTTCAGATGGCTACGAGATCAGATCCTCATAGTTGAGGACTATGCTTATGCAGGCACAGACTTCACCAGATATCCTGACCTACCACACCCACCTGGCAGATAGTGGGGTGACATTGGTAAGAAACAAGAAACCCTAAAATGGATGAAAATGTTTTTATGTTTTTTAATGTTTTATATTTTTTATGTTAAGTGATGAGACCTGTATATTCTCATGCAATGTGGGAGCAGCGCGACCTGGAGGAGAATCTCCATTGGATAGGAGAGCAGGATCTCGCTTTGTACCACAGGGTGATGGTATCACCAGGGAGCTGGAGGAAAACCTAGAGAGATTGACCTTGAATATCCCAAATGCTGACATAGATGACCTCCCGACGAGATATCAGGGATCCACAATGGGAGTACCGAGTCGATTTAGTAGGATGCTACGTAGGGTTGCTCGAGCAGTGATGTGCTATCATGAGCACCACTAGTGTATGAGATATGTACTGAAAGCTGACAGCTTCAGGATTTTTGTATGATGATATTGCCTGAAAGCCTAGTGCTTCAGATCAGGTCTCGGGACCTATTTTTGTAAACTTTTTTGTATATATATATACAGACATTTGCACCGTGTTTATATGTTTCAAATGGAAAATGTGTTTTCTATGAGTTTTACGTGTCTTTGAATGTTTATTTACAATGTTCCATGTTTGATTTGACATAATGAATGGGAAATATGCCAATATAGGATGTAATTAGCCAATGAGTCAGCAACTACATTATGTTCCCTAGGGATATGCCTATAGGTGATAGTTTCAAATGATCTTTCTAGGAAACGTACCCTCCGGAAGAGGTGGAGGAGCACCAGGATTCTAATGGTGTAAACATTGTTTAAATGACAAACCACAAGCTATGGGTCCATTAAGACTACTAGATCACGAACATCTTGGAAGGCAGGTTCAATCAGAAGACCGATGACCACTTCATACTTGGCAATTTTATTAGTAGCGGGACCTATGCAAACCGCTCTTGAACTGACCAAATCTTCAGCTGGGGAATAGAGGAACCAAGTAGCCAAGGCGAGATTCAAGGTGTGGCGGTAAGCACCATCAGCGAAGTCGTAGAAAGCCATCTGCATGACCAAAACATGGTATAAACATATGCGAACACTAAACTCAAAACCATCTTGAAAGTACTAAAAGCACACTGAAAGACAATCAATATACATATATACAAGATACTATCCAAGAAAACCTAGGCATAGTACCTTTTTAGTTACAACCCATTGCGAGGTTTCCCCAAAGAGACTCTATCATAATCAACAAGCTCGTAAGCTCCTTTCTCTAACAACTTAGAAATAACGAAAGGTCCGTACCACATGGATTCAAACTTACCCTTCCCTAGTTTGTCATATCTCTGGTCATAATTCAATACTAGGTCACCCTCATTAAAGACACGAGGCTGGACGAATTTATCGTACTGTGCCTTGATGCGTTTCTTATGTGCCTCATTAGCCAAGGAAGCATCTCTGTGAGTCTCGTTAAGGTTATTCAAGTACAAAAATATTTCTTCCTTTGTGGAAGTGTCTGGGAGAAGTTCAATGGCAAGTTGTAAAGATGGAATCTGACATTAGATCGGCAAGATAGCTTCACGTCCATAGACAAGCTGGAATGGCATGAAACCAGTATCTTTTTTCACAGAAGTCTGATAAGCCCAAAGAGCGGAGAAAAGAACGTGGTGCCAGTTGTGTTTATGATCTCTAACCATCTGACGAAGCATAGTTTTCAAAACTTTGTTATTGGCCTCTACCTAACCATTAGCTTGCGGATAATACGAAGTAGAGTTTTCATGGAGAAAACCTAGCTTGGCACTCAGTTCCTCCATCATTTGATTATTGAAATAAGATCCATGATCAGTGACAATGGACCGCGGAACTCCAAATCTATCTATGATATGATTGAACAAGGGTTTAAGGGTAGTAGGTGATGTGACAAGATTGGGAGAGCCGAGAGCTTTCTAACAAGTCAGAGATAACATCGAGGTCGAAGCTCCTTCATCTAGTACCATTCGAAAGACTTTCTTTCCCACTACTTTCGTAATGATCTAAAAAGAAAGTTTATGCAGTAATCTAGGTTTGTAGTTCTCAACATTGAAATGAATCAAGTTAGTGTTATCCGGGTCTAAAGCTCCTAATGCTGTCAACAAGTTCTTACGCTGTGTGGGGCAACTTTGGATCACTTCTAGGGTAGACATCGCACAAGGTGCAAGAGCGAGATCTTCAACCACATTATAAAATTGACCATCTTGGGATTAAAGACAGCCTTCCGAAGAGTACTCTTAGGTGGGTGCAAAATCATGTCGAGAGTAGGATTCTCGATACATAAGGGGACAATAGACGAGGATTCAGGAGAACTAGTAGAGGGAACTTTCCCTGAAGAAGATTGATCTTCTTTCTTATCTGTGGGTTTATCATAATTCTGGCTTCGATTTTGCAGAGGATGGTATCTGAGGATATCATACGAATTTCCTCTGATGAACTAGAGTTACCCTGATTAGACATGTCATCTATGAGTTGTTGTTGAGAGGGAAAAGGATCCATAAGTACTGCAGGTGCGGGATTGGACTTCAAAAACTGGGAGATTTCATCCTTACGAGAACACTCCTTTGAAAAATGGTCACCACCGCATAGCAGACAGGGATATTTTTCCTTCCTTTTCCCTTTGTCGTTATCACTATTGGTTGGTCGTGGAGTCTCCTATTGGTTTTCAGGTTTTTTATTTCTATTTTTACCTTTCTTTTTATTATTACCCGAGGCTTGAGTACTTTGAATAGAATTTACCTTGGTGGAAACCTTAGGAATCGAAGGAGTGGTGGTGGCAGTTTGGGTTTTCTTAGTAGGTTTCGCTGCTAATGGGGACTGGATTGAACCAACAATCCCATCAATAGGTACTTCTACTGGTGGCTTGGTAGGATCAATGCTGAGGTGAGGAGCTTGAGGAATCAGGTCATAAAGATTTTCAGACTAGGAATAGACCAAGTCTAGGTACTGATCCCGACTAATAGCTTGCTCTTCAGTAACAACACCGCCCATAGCCACATCTCGGGTAATAGGTGGAAACAAGGATTTTGTGAACCAATCAACTAGTAATTGATCCGGAATAGAGGCCTTAATAAGCCTTCTCCACCTTATCCACTCATGAATATGATCAGAAATGTGGGTGGAGGTGTTTTGTTGTAGAGAATTTAAAAGATCAGTGCCCATTTCATAATGAATAGGGAGTTGAAAGTGTGTAAGAAACATGGTTGCCAACGAACCAAAATCCACAAACGAATGTTGTGGGAGTTTAATGTACCACTTCGAGGCCGTACCGGTCAAAGTTCACTAAAAGAGTCGTAACCGAATGGAGTCATCCATGAGGGAATTTGAAGAACACCACAAATGGAATGTCATAACATGGTTCTTCGGATCGTCTCCCTGCTTCCCATCAAATTTTGGGATATTTGATGGTAACTTTACCAAAATGGGAGGCTAGGAGGGATTGTTTCAAATGGGGTCATTAATTAACTTGGACAAATCAGGCAAGTCCAAAGTTTCTAGGAAAGGTAACTATCGGTTGGGTTGCACATACTGGTAATATTGATACAACATATAAGTACTAGTAGGACCATAAGTTGACTAAAAAACAGGTTGCTGTGACGAAGAACTACCAGAAAATCCACCCGCAGGGGGTTGATTTCTGGGATTAGGACCGCTAGGACCACTAGGGCCTCCAAGAGGAGGACCACCAAGGCCATCGGGACCACCAGGACCACCAGGAGGTGGACCACTAGACCCTCTAGAGCCACTAGGAGGTAAACCTCCAGAGCCTCCGGAACCACTAGGTGGAGGGACACCAAACCCTCCAAATCCATAAGGAGGAGAGCCACAAGGACCATTAGGACCACTAGGACCATAAGGAGGAAACTTTCCAGATCCTCCAGGACGATCATCACGGTCCAAAATTTTTGTCATTATATTTTTCTCTGCACCACCACTGTTTATGCGGATTCCAATCCCATGTACTACATTCTTACACGTCAAGTGCTTGGGGGAAAATACTCACGTTGGATTATCATTCTCCAGGAATTTGAGTTATAATTCACCAAAATCACTTCTAAGAAGTCTCTTGTTTTTCCAAAGCTTATATGTGACCTTCCCTGTAGTACAGAGGATACAGATCCCTTCGATTCATTGCCCAATGAATCATTGTTTCTCATTATTATGACTAATCCGTTGTATGGAGACATCATTTTGTATCTCCAGACCTTATGATACCAGCCCACTACTTCTCGACATGAACGTCATCATGTTCACCACCTGGCCAAAATCTATCTTATCCTGAATGATACCCTATATCGCTGTGGTGTTAACTCCATATTACGACGTTGCCTTACACACGAGGAGGTTGAGATCATTTTAAATGATTTCCATGCTGGAGCTTGTGGAAGTCATCTATCTGGGTTAGCTACTACCTAGAAAATCTTGTGTGCAGGGTATTTTTGGCCATCTATTTTAAAAGATTGCACTGAAACAGTCAAGAAATGGCCACCATGTCAAATGTTAACTTCAAAGAAGCGCACCCAACCAGCTCTGCTCCATCCCGTTGTAGCAGTTGGCCCCTTTCCAAAATGGGGCATATACTTCGTGCACTGTAGACCTACCTCAACCGGGGGGCACCCACACCAATCTGTGTCTCTTTCTCTCTTCCAACCCCCTCCTCCACCTCTCTCTCTCTCTCTACTATCTCTCTCGGTACTCCACCAAATCCTAACCCCCAACCCTCTCTCTCTCTCTCCACCAGATCCTAACCCCCAACCCTCGCTCTCCCCTCAAACCCCCTAACAGCCACTATTTTGTTTGGTTGTGGAGTCTGATCTTCCTTATTAAGAGATGTTATTTGACCTATGTTTGGATCCTAACACCTGACAAGGGGGTGTTGGGTGGGGGGGTGATCCCCCCCGACTACTATATTCATCAAGGGGTTCCACATGTGGCGAGGATTATTTTTTAAGCCGCTCCCCTAGCGGAGGTTCTGGGGAAGCACCCCCGTAGATTTTTTTTTTTAAATATCCTTATAAAATGTTGTAATTTCAGAGTCATGACTTGGTTAATAATGGGTGATTTACGGGCCCATTGTTTGATAAATAGGACCTTAACAACAACAAATACGTTTACGTTCTATAGGCAATGAAACAATAGTTTGATAAAAAATATAATTTGTAAGGTTATCAAAGTTTTTTTTTTGTATTTTTCACTAATTGTAGCAATGATAAATTTAGTCAAATTAGAGGTTATGATCCAAAGTGTAGTGATACATTTGAAAATCATTAGTATTAAAAAACCAACAAATCTTTATTTTAAATTAACTATAGCTATGGTCATTTTATGCCGCCTACAAATTATTAGAATATCGCCGAACATATGGACTAATAATAATGTTTATATTACATAAATTTATTTAACCATATATATATTTATAGTTTTGTTTGTTATTATTTATTAAATATTAAATAAAGTAATGATTTTATTTTATATATTTAAATTTTATAGTTTTAAATTTTTTTAATTAAATAAAAATATAAACTTATAATTAAATTTAAAATATAAAGATCTGAACTTTAAAATACTTTTAACAAAATGTTTTAGGGGTTTTTTTGCTTGTTTTTCACATAGTACAGTAGAAATTTTAGATTAGTTTTTGAAAAAACATATGATAGTTATTAAACTTGCATAATCTTGGATCCTTTGGGGTATTTTGAGGATGTTAAATCTATTTATGTTTTCAAAAAAAAACATTTTGGACACTTCAAAATTCATATTTCGGGAAAAAAAAGTAACAAAATTCTTATTAAAAATTTGCTATACAGTTCAAAACCTCTAACAAATAGAGTACTCCTTTAAAAACTACGAGAATCATAAATTAATTACAAAATTATAATTAAATTTAAACCATAGAGACATACATTGTAAAGAAAATTTAAGAGAGAGTTTTAAACACATTTAAGAAGGCCACAAAAATCATAATTTGATTGTGGAAAAATGAATCAATTAAAATAAAAAACTTATAAAAACAATTACTTAAATGTGTTTTTAATTTCATAAAGAAACTATTGACTTCACCATTTTGGGAGCTACTAGTACACTTTCACGATGAAGGGGTCTTATAACATCTTCCACACTCCCCTCCTCTTTGGGATAAACTTATCAAAATTTAACAACATAATACTTCCTGCATATATTCTTTAACTCCGAACATTTATATGTCATGAAACATAATTTAGGTATTAAACCAACATAGATCCATCTAAAAGAGGATCTACCAAGCACCCATAGGGATCAAAACTCTCAAGGTTCAAACCATTTTTTAGAGTGGAAATGTGTAATCTATTTTTTATGGTTTTAGTTCATCTAATTTATGTTGTTTTATATATATGAAATGCTAAATAATTTAAATTTAATTTAAGCTGACAAGTTATTTTTATTAAGTTTTTTTTTTATAAAAGGCATGTGTCAACTCTAGGATGAGCACATAAGGAGTTACACATTTCTCCCCTACTGGGCTGTATAATGCACCTCTTTTGTGCAAAAATATATTTCTAGTTTTTTATTTTTAAAAACAATCATTGACTTCGACATTTATATGTTATGGAGCATATAACTTACACATAATAAGAATTATTTAAATTAAACGAATTGAATTTTATCTTTTAATTTTCAAAATAAAGATAACTGTAAACCATAAATTTTAAATAATTAAATAGAAATGTCATCACCTACTATTCTGTAGAGTCTAGGTATGGTCAAAATTACTCTTTCAGAAAGAAGTTATTGACTCCAACATTTTTGTTATGAAACATAAATGTTATTACAGAGAATCAAGATATAGTCAAAATTAGATAATCCACTCAATCATTATATAGTCAATAAATAGGGTCTTTAGTTCAAGGATCTATTAAGACTAAGAGTAGAAAATAACATAAATAGCTAAAGCTCAATTGGGCAAACTAACAAGTGTTCCTCATAATAACTACAAACTGGTATGAAATTTTGATCATAGTATCACTGACATACATAAGGGCTCAACAAAAGCATCCTGTCATTTACAAGTATTGAACCCATAACTTATACATAAAAAAAACCAATAACATGGACGCTCAACAAAAACATATTGTAACTTATAAGAATGAAACATAACTTATCCATAACAAAATTATTCTAGTCTTTAATTTCAGAAAGAAGCAATTGACCCGAACATTTATGTTATGAAACATAACATATGCATAAAAAAAATCTGTTTTTAGTTTTTAATTTAAAAAAAAAAATCCATTGACTCCAACATTTATGTCATGAAACATAACTTATAACTTAAGCAGAAGAAAAACATTTAAATTAAATAAAGTTGCATTTAATTCTTTAATTTTTAAAATAGCCATTACAAAAATAAAAATATAGCTAAAATTAGATAATCCACTCAATCATGATATAGCCAATACATAGAGTTTTAACAATAATAATAGATTGAGAAGGTAACGATCATTCATCCCAACTACCCAACATATCTCAAATGATCAAACAAACTTGGTTGCTCCCTATTTTGCATTTCCTATAAATGTAAATAAACTCAGAACAGTTCGAGAATTCAAAGTTGATACTAAAAATAGTTCCTGAATTCAAACTTGAATCTAAAAGAACTAAAAGTAGAAATAACAAAAATAACTAAAACAAGCTTCGCGGGTTCCATCTTGGCAGCTGTCGTACTCATTGAAATAATATTGTTCGGCATGCTGGACAGCCCGGATTCACCTTGGCAACTGTCGTACGCGTTTAAATAATAATGTTCCGCATCGTGGATGGCAAGGAGTCACCGATGCATAGAGGCATGACTGATGGGACGTGTGGCCGCATTCAAGTTCACGTGCTATTTCGCCCACTTCAAACACCCACTGGCAAATTATGCAGAGTAAATTAGGGTTACCAATACCAGTATCACCATTCACAGTCTCCTCTGCAATCCTTATGCGAGGATGCTGCAATAGCTTGACGCCGACATCATTTAACCACTCGAGTGGTGGGAATCGACTAGGAGAAAGTGAGATTTGGGAAAGTTGTGTAATCCTGAGATTCATCAGATCCATTTGATCTCGGGATTGAGGAATAAAATTTTGCCATCGTCTGATAACAAGTTTTATCCTCAGCTCTATTTCATTCATTTCATCTCTTCTGCATTCATCATATCCTCCAAGATCGTCTAGTTCATATATACTCTCCTCCAGTTGTGCAACTAACTCTCTAAATTCTCTCTCATTCTCATCGACCAATCCATCTCTAAATTCTCTGTCACTGTCACTCTCACTCTCACTCTCATCAACCAATCCAACTTCAGGTTGAGGAACAGCAACAGCAGCGGCAACACGAGGAGATTGTGTTCTTGATCTTTCTGGCGCGACATCTGAAGCTGGGGTTCTGGATATTTCTGGCGTAGCATCCGAAGTTGGGGATCTGGATATTTCTGGCATGGCACCTTGCTGAACTCTACTACTTCCATTTCTCATACTCAGTTCTCCATTCCTTGCATTTCCTCCTTGTCCTTTACCTTCCATTGTTATATTGTAGAAAAAATGGGCTACTACCGACTCTGAATCCTGATATGATCAATAACCATGATCCAATGACCAAATAAAATCAAAAGTTAAGTTTGATTGTGATACGAGAGATGACAAATCTGTTAGAAATTTAAAGTATCCGATTCTGAACAATGTGGAATAATAAACTCTGAAACAGAATCGAAATAGGGACACTGAATAGATAATACCTCCATCCATTGATGCTACTGACTTCCTGTAGAATATTTCCCTGTTCCACAAGGTTTAGCTTCCTGTACGGTGCTTCCAAGCTTTGCTTTCTCCTTCTTGATGGTGTAAAACTTAAGGGGATTGAGATCATGAGCTTGGGGACCAATAGGGGTTTTAAATAGCCAAGCTCCCATCAGGATTCTGAAGGCTATGTGTCAAACGTTCCACAAATTCAGGTGATGGACCACTCCAAAAGCTCCCAGGAAAGAAAACGGTTTCCAAACCGAATGAACCGTTGGAGATCTTGAGGAGCCGCTCAAAGGATGATGAATCGCCGGTCGGACGCAGGAGCTTACATTCTCCCACTTGGTCCACACTTCCAACCTTAATGTCTGATCTTAAAACCTATGGACAATCTGTATCAAGTAATAGATACAAGAATCATGGCGATAAGTCCTCTTATGACAAGTATTGCCTTCCATGTATCACTATGTATTTATTTTTATTTTTATTTATGTGGCAACAATTTCTTAATGAATAAACCTTATGTTTATTCTTGGTCCTCATAGATGAATTTTCTCAAATTAACTTAAGGTGCACATATGTATGA
>LPNX010763037.1:31407-38907 GCA_001517045.1 Pseudotsuga menziesii
ATGGGAGGCGAACTCGGATTCCATAGTGGAAGTGGCAATCAAGGTCTGCTTGGCACTCCTCCATGATACGGCTCCACCGGCCATCATAAAAATGTATCCTGATGTTGATTTGCATGAATCAACGCATCCAACAAAGTCAGAATCTGAGTAGCCAATTATTGCCAAATTGTCCGTCCATCTATATATAAGCATGTAGTCTTTAGTTCCTTGAATATACCTCATTACTTTCTTTGCAGCTCTCTAGTGGTCTATACCTGGATTACTCTGATATCATCCCAACATTCCCACAACAAATGCAATGTCAGGTCTTGTGCAGACCTGAGCATACATTAGGCTTCCGACAACAGAATCATATGGAATGTTCTTCATTTGTTCCCTTTCAAGGTTGTTCTTCGGGCATTGGTTCAAATTGAACCTATCACCCTTCACAATGGGAGCTATACTTGGTGAACAATCCTTCATCTGAAATCTCTCTAAAATTTTATTAATATAGGTTTCCTAAGACAGACCTAAGAGGCCTCAAAATCTGTCTCTATGGATCTTAATGCCAATGACATAAGATGCTTCACCCATATCCTTCATATCAAAATTTTTAAAGAGGAATTGTTTCACTTCATGCAGCATACCCTTATCATTGGTTGCTAGCAAAATGTCATCCACATATAAAACAAGAAAACAAATTTTACTCCCACTAACTTTCAGGTATATACATTGATCCATAATGTTTTTTGCAAAACCAAAAGAAGAAATTACATTGTGGAATTTCAAATACCATTGGCAGGATGCTTGTTTTAAACCGTATAAGGATTTTTTGAGCTTGCAAACCAATTGCTCACCATCACTAGAGGGGAATCCTTCAGGTTGTTTCATGTAAACCTCCTCCTCTAGATCTCCATTTAGAAAATCCATTTTCACATCCATTTGATGCAACTCCAATTCGAAATGGGCTACTAATGCCATAATAACACGCAAGGAATCTTTCTTAGATACAGGAGAGAAAGTCTCCGTGTAGTCGATTCCTTCTTTTTGAGTGAATCCTTTAGAAACAAGTCTAGCCTTGTATCTCTCAATGTTGCCTAATGAGTCTTTCTTTGTCTTAAAGACCCATTTACATCCAATGGATTTTGCACCATTAGGCAACTCAACAAGATCCCAGACTTTGTTACTCTTTATAGAATTCATCTCTTCCTTCATGGCATCGTACCATAATTCTGATTCTTTGCAATTCATGGCTTGTGAAAAGGACTCGGGATCATTTTCAACTCCAACGTTAAAGTCAGATTCTTGTAGATACACAACATAATCATAAAGAATTGCTGATCTCCTTGGTCTAGTAGATCTTCTTAATGTTATATCACTATCTTCTTGAGAAGTATGTGGTTCAACTCATTGTTCAAGAGTTCTTGGAAACTCTTGAACTACCTGATCTACTAGAATGCCGTCAACAACTTGTGGAACTTCAACACTTGGTTGTTCAACACTAGTTTGTACTTGAGGGGTGCTATGAACAATAACCAATCTATCACTTGAGGTGGAAGGTTGAGATTCTGAATGATCCTTCTCAGAAACTATGTTCCTGGTTAGATCGCTCCCACTGATCAAGTCATTTTCAAGAAATTTTTCATTTATTGATTCCACAATCCCGGTGCCATGAGATGGACAATAAAATCTATAACCTTTAGACCTTTCAGAATATCCAATGAAATACCCACTAATGGTCCTTGGATCCAGCTTCTTTTCTTGTGGATTATATATTCTCACTTCCGACGGGCATCCCCAAAAGCGCATATGTCACAAACTCGGTTTCCAACCTTTCAATAATTCAAAAGGCATTTTAGGAATGACCTTGGTTGGAAATCGGTTTAATATATACACTATCGTCTTAAGTGCTTCAGTCCACAAGTATTTAGGAATATTGGAGCTACTAAGCATAATCCGCACCATGTCCAATAAAGTTCGGTTTCTTCTTTCTGCTACACCATTATGGTTGGGTGAATTAGGCATGGTGTATTGGGCAACAATCCCATGCTCTTGAAGAAATTTAGCGAATGGCCTAGGTGCTTGTCCATCTTCTGTGTATCTACCATAATATTCTCCACCTCTATCTGATCTCACGATCTTAATTTGCTTGCCGCATTGTTTCTCTACTTCAGCCTTAAATATCTTAAAGGCATCTAATGCTTCGTCCTTTTTATGAAGCATGTAGAGATACATATATTGTGAGTAATCATCTATAAAAGAGATGAAGTATCTTTGACCATGTGAGTCCATCTCTGGACTACATATATCAGTATGTATGATCTCTAATATGTGCGAACTCCTATTGGAACCTTTCTTTGACATGTTGGTCTGCTTTCCTATTATGCAATCCACACAAGTCTCAAAATCAGTGAAATCCAGAGTATTAAATACTCCTTCATTTACCAATCTTTTAATTCTGTCTATGGAGATATTACCTAACCTCCGATGTCATAATTTAGAGGAATCTTCATTAATAACACATCTTTTAGTGCCAGTGTGAACATGCATTGAATCATAAGTGACATTGTTTTGTAAATTAATGCAGTAAAGATCATCAAGCAAAATACCATTCCCAACATAATCAGATTTATAAAATAAACTGATGGATGTTTCTGAAAAGTTAAAGGAATATCCAAAAGGTACAAGTCTTGAAACTGAAATCAAGTTTCTAGAAAAACTTGGAACATAAAATACCTTCTCTAATCTTAAAACAAAACCACTACTTAAAGTTAAATAGCATGTTCCTATAGCTTCCACATGCGAGCCCATCTTGTTTCCTCATAAGATTCTTTGCTCACTTCCCACTGGCTTCCTTAGGTTTTGCAAACCCTGCAAGGAATTTGAAATGTGAATTGTTGATCCAGAATCAATCCACCAAGTGTTAATATTGACATTGACCATATTATATTCATGACAAACAAACGAGATTGCATTACCTTTGTCCGTAAGCCATTTCTGAAATTTTTTGCATTCCTTCTTCATGTGTCCCTTCTTTTTACAGAAGAAACACTTGGAAACCTTCTTAATATCAGTTTAGGGAGGTACTTTACCTTTCCCTTTCTTATTGGCTTGATATTTGCCCTTCCTATGCATTGCCAGCATTGCACTTCCTCCCAGTTCCATCACCAGTCTTTCTTCCTCTTGAACACACATGGTCATGAGTTCATTTATTGACCATTTATCCTTATCTGTGTTATATGAGATTTTGAAAGGTCCATATTGGTGCGGAAGGGTGTTCAGGATGTAGTGCACCAGGAAAGACTCTGATATTTCAACCTCGAGTTTCTTCAATTGAGCCACAGTGTCCCTCATTTGCATGATGTGCTCGCGCACACCTTTCACACTGGTGAGCCTTAGGGATGAGAACTTCATGATTAGGGTGCTTGCTAATGCCTTGTCTGAAGTGATGAATTGATCATAAATGGCTTTCAGCAAATCTCAGACCCTTTCATACTGATCAACTGAACCACGAATACTAGCTGATATTTTAGTCTTAATGAACATCATGCTCAAACGATTAGATCACTCCCATCGCTCATAAAGCGTGATGTCTGCTGCAGTGCTGGTATTGGTGAGTGCTGGTGGTTCATCTTTCCTAATAGCATAATCTATGTCCATCCATCCCAAATGAAGGAGAATTCTCTCCTTCCAAACCTTATAGTTATCTCCCTTAAGTTCAGGGATATCACAACGAATTTCAGAGAAACTTGCAGGTTGTACAACTGCATAAAAATAAATATCACATGCTTACGTTAAAATTGAGACCAAATAAAATTTCATGTTTTACCAATGTAAATTCATGCTTTAAGATTGAATCTAATGACATAAAAATTGCATGTGGGCTAAATTTTTAATTCAAGCTGATTCAAATATTCTTTATGATAAAACTATTCATTCATAATTCCTGTGGGTGAGTTATGAACAATTCAATATTTTATCCTAATTAACTACATAAATATAATAAAAATTCCTGTGGGATAAAATTTATTATATTTAGTATAATTAATTACAATTAATGTCTAAACTTTCTTTATGTGATCCTAAACAATAATATTAATTAATTAGAGATGTTGTGGCTATTCTCTAATTAAATATCATATAGATCACTAGACATTATTGATGTTCAGTGTAACAAAAACAAGCTTCAAATGAACAGATATGAATGAGACTGGCAGCTTCAACAATGTAGCTTCAATAATAGATAGACAAAAAACCATATTGTTTCTGTCTAAAGCATCTTCCTTCAGCTAAGCCATAACATAAATATAGCCATCCAAAATTCAAAATTTACCATAAAAATGTACAGTAAAGATTATAATCACCATAAGATTGAGCAAAGGAGCTATCAGAGGTTTCCCTTCCGGTATTGTTTTTACCCATAAGTTATAATCATGTTTCAAAATCTAGATCTGAAGTTGTATTAAACGTCTTCAAATATGTCATGAATCCCTCGACTCCTTCATGAGGTTAGTTGTTTGCTCACATTGGAATATGAATTAAGAACATCTCTTTTAATCATGTTTTAAAACCTTAATACAAGAAAGCTTTAAGAGGCATAAACTAGGTTTTTTAAGTTTTATAAAAACTCATTAAAATACTAGCCCATAATCGTTACTTTTTGGCACTGATCCTTGTATATATACATATTAAAATATATATTGCTTCTATTATATATCAGGATCCACTTTTGGGCTAACGATCCAACTGAAAGAGACTTTCAACGTGATCATCCATTTCGAAGTTCTTTAATCGAAATTTACCAGGAGCATTTCTATACGATTTTCTTTAACATTACCGTGTGAAGCACCGAACCCATATAATAAACAATGGTTCAATGTGAAAAGTGTTATTCTCCAAACTGAATTGAGGGAGGAAATGAAATACCATATTAAAGTTCAGAATATTTCAGTAAGCTAAATTCATGCTCTTTCAGATCTATCAAAACGCAGACTACTGGGCTCTAGATCTCAATAGCAATGTTGGAAATGAAGGAATAATTTTCAATTTCCAAATCTTACAAAATAGAAACGCAGATCCAGATCTATACCGAAATCACTGGCAATGTATTGGCAAGGAATAGGTAAACAAAACCAAAACGTAGGTTATTCCAAACCTTACAAAACCAAAATGCAATTAATAATTAGATCTATATTAAAACCAAAATCGATTTGTCAAAACGTGGGTAAAGGCCCTGGGTTACTTTAGCTGATGTGTATGGTTTTATAATTGAACTACCATAAATGCATTTAGGTATCCTTACAACATCACAAAACCCTAAGGTTTCTGAGACACTCCAGGTGATATACTCAACAAAAAACAACAAACCCAGCACGCATCAAATCAAAATAAAAACGCAGGAATGCACATAGAGGAAACCCTACAGTGGTGACTCCATACAGAACACCAAGGCAGAGATAACCTAGCTCTGATACCAATTGTTAGAAATTTAAATTATCTGATTCTGAACAATGTGGAATAATAAAATCTGAAACAGAATCGAAATAGGAACACTGAATAGATAATACCTCCAGCCATTGATGCTACTGACTTCCTGTAGAATATTTCCTTGTTCCACAAGGTTTAGCTTCCTGTACGGCGCTTCCAAGCTCTGCTTTCTCCTTCTTGATGGTGTAAAACTGAAGGGGATTGAGATCGTGAGCTTGGGGACCAACAGGGGTTTTAAATAGCCAAGCTCCCATCAAGCTTCTAAAGGCTATGTGTCAAACATTCCACAAATTCAGGTGACGGACCACTCCAAAAGCTCCCAGGCAAGAAAACGATTGCCAAACCAAATGAACCGTTGGAGATCTTGAGGAGCTGCTCAAAGGATGATGAACCGCCGGCCGGACGCAGGAGCTTACATTAACTAAATTAATAGCTAAAATAAATTTTCTACTTGTGGGATTTCTCCTTGATTTACTGTTGCTTAAACTAAGCTAGTTTTCTTTATTCTTTTTTAAACCACAAACTAGTCTTCTTACAAGTAGTAAACAAATTTGCAAACTAACTTAAAAAACGAATATATTCATAAATATACTAAATATAAAACAATTTAAACACTAAACACATTATTAATATGATTTTTTTTAAGCTAAATATATGATCCTTTCATTGTGTGGTAAAAAAACTATATACATCAACAATCATAACCAGGAAAAAAAAAAACATAGATATTAGCCTTCATGAGAGGAAAGTCTATAAAGATGTGCCAAGGCCCAAAACTATTAAAGAGTGACCCAAATGTATGTGCCTCTAAAGGTAGGCATGCAAAAAAACAAATTAAATAAAAAAAATGTAAAATTACCTCAAAACTATTTTTCAATATGCCTGCAAAATCTGGACTTCTCTTAGCTGCAAAATCTCTGCTTCTTTCCACATCAAAAGTGTTTTGTGAATGAATTGATTTAAGTTTGAGAATAGATACCCTATATATAAGAATCACTTATGACGAGAAGACCTTAAAATAAGGATATATCCTTATCTTAAGGATTTTTCCTCATAAACCGATTTTTATTTCTCATATATTAAATAAAAATTCATGAGAAGGAAGTTACAATAAATATATATTCATTCCTTATTTTAAGGCATTTTTTTAGTCATAGAGATATTAAATAAGAGTCTATAAATAGAAAACCATAAAACAAGCATACCATGAAATAAAGAGAGAGGGGGTTTGGTCCACAACCATACTTTAAACTATTAATGATGGGCATCTACTTATATCCACTACTTTTAGTAACGTTATATCAACTACTTTTAATAATGTGGTTATGTTAGTTGATGGTAAATTAACCACTTTTAATAATGTAGTTATCCAAGAGTGGGCACTCCATCCTTTTAAAAATGTGGAAAAGAGTGGAATTATGATAACTAAATAGAATAAGATTAATTGCCTTTCAATGCTTAGTTGGGATGATATCCCAAACGCTTGAAAATTAGTTGGGATGATATCATAAAAATAGTCTATTTATTCTAGAAGTTTTGGTCTTTTGTGGTTCTTGGTCAATGTGGATGAAAAGAGAGAGGTTGGTCAACAACCACACTTCAAAATAGTTTAAAATGTGTAAATTAAATAGGGTGTGTGCAAGAAGTTGAGGGTCTCTTTTGGCGCGTTAGATGCAATACAAAACTGAAAAAATAGGCATCCTTCAACTTGAATGGATATTTTGAGACACTTACACAATGAATCTTGCGATCAGTAAAAAACAAGAAATGTAGGAAATTGAATGACCTTTCGAAATATATATATTTTTTTCTATTGAAAATGTTGTTAACTATCTAAAGTTAGATAAATTTTAACGGGCACTTTTTATTTTTCGGACAAATTATAAGGTATATGTTTTTGTGGGTGTAGCGTCTGAGTGTCTAAATGATGGAATAAACTTACGAAAACCGGTATACATATAGAGAACATATAGGACTAGTGCACGACTATTTTTCCAATAATAAAAATAATATTTTTAATTTTTTTTTAATTAT
>LPNX010763037.1:45472-56016 GCA_001517045.1 Pseudotsuga menziesii
CTAAGTTACCATCTCAAGACGAAGCTCATGAAGAGGCAATGTACATGGAGCCTACTGTTGAAGAGGCGTTGGGCATGGAGCCTACTGTTGAAGAAGAAAATATTAACCGGACCATCGATGAGGATGTTGGACTTCCACCATCCAACTACCAGGAAAACAGTTAAGGACAACAAGTTGCTACTGAAAATCCAACCCCCTTACCTCCATTAGAAAGTACACGTCGAAGAACTCCGAAGCGTATACAAGTTGATGAAGGACTCCTCAATTCCATTGAAGGTACGTTATCTAAACGTAGTATTGCTTATCAAACTCAACAGATACTAAATAAATATTTTGAGGAGAAATGTGATGGAGATAAATGTAGATTATTTTTATCATTGTTAAAATCTAGGGGCATGAATATTGTTAGGAAATCGTTAGGGATAAAGATGATAAAGCCTTTTGGACCAAGTTCTCATATAGTTAAAAGCTTAGTAGATGCCTTTGGTAAAATTGGTAAGAACACACGGTCAAAGGACCACAATGTGGCTCGTCCTGTGTTGTCACAAGCAATTGTAAATAAGAATGCCAAGGTCCTTCGTTTTCTCAAGCCTACATCTAAACTAGTTAATTTGAATGTAAAAACCCTCCGTAGGTATTCTATTAGAAGAGAACATCTCAACACAACCGCCCAAACAGATTTTTGCGCCTTTATTGGTCGGTTGCCACGTCGTGACATGAAGCTAGTTGATGCAGTAAAGGGACTAGTGCAGAGTTTTTGGCATGATCAAACAAGGCCTTCTTCAAACCGAAAGAATGTACTAAAACTAAGAAGGGGTTCAAAGGACCGTGAACCGCATATTAAGCATCTTCTTGATATAACACAGACATAACTATACGAGAAATTTAGGAATGAACATAGACAATTGAATTTGGGGCAAAGATCTTTTGAGAAATGTAAGCCCTGGTATGTTAGAATAAATACTCTTCATAACACTTGTTGTTGTAGATACCATGTAGAATATGAATATTACTATGAAACATTTTTGTACATTCATCGTGTGTTGCATACTAACCATGTGCAGGATTGCTCCTTGACAATACCACTGACCTCATCAAGAGAATTCATTCATAGCATCATGTGCAATAGGCCTGAGGGGCAAAATTACTATGCAAAATCCTGTTTGGATGGAACTTGCTCCAACTGTGCTGGAATGGCATTATTGAGCCAATGTATGCATGAGACTGGAGACAATGAATTTGGGAATATGGTTACAGACATGAAAAGTTTCAAATATATCAGCTATGAAATAGTCCCAGGGAAAGAAAGCAAAAAAATACAATTGGTGACATCTCAAGTACATGCATTTATCTATAAAATTATGTTTGAACAGTTGCATTTCATTCCTTACTTACAAAAAAACCTGATATTGAGATCATTTTGTGTCAACAGGTACAAGTTAGTGTCTTCGTCAAGGGATTTATTGAAAAGACACGTCAATATGTTCAGCATGTCCACTTGGCACGATGGCAGGATGAGAACTACACTATGGTACTAAACTTTCAGTTGTTGATTTTGCCGAGAACTACACTATGCAACCTCAAAATGAGATCCAAAGTCAGTATTATCACTCTGAGCAGGTTTCCTTGATGGTGCATATCACATATAGGCATGGCCCAAACAGTAGTGAAGAGCAAAGAGAAATTCTAAAGGAATATCACTTCTACATAAGTGATGATAGGTGCCATGACTTCCACTATGTACGTCATTGCTTCATCATGTTCTATGATCATTTGAAGGGTAGGAACATACAGATGGATCAACACTGGATTTGGTCTGATGGATGTGCTGGTCAGTTCAAAAATGCACGCATATTTCAATGGTTGTGTTCATTGCATAAAAACTACAAAGTTCCACATATGTGGAACTATTTTGAGACTGGGCATGGTAAAGGAGAGCATGATGGAGCTGGAGCATGTGTCAAAACAGCCCTACGAAGAGAGGAATTGAAATTATCTACAATATCTACTATTCGAAATGCTCAATCTATAGTCAGGTGGTGCACGTCAGTAATGGGAGAGGAATCAGTTATGCGAGTAGAATCCACAAGAAAGAGACACGTGGAGAGATTTTTTTGGGAGGTGGTAGACATAGATCGTTCACATGCATGGGAATGCAAGACTGTTCCTGGGACTCGTGGCTTTCATTCGGTTCGAAGCTCTGATAACCTAGTATTTGAAATTTGGACCAAAAAACTATCTTGTTTTTGCTTGCCTTGTTGTGATGGTGGCTGGGATGTGTGTGAATCATTGGATTGGGTTGATGGATGGGATCGCATATCACTTCCACTTGATCAACGTGCAATTGTTGAGTTAACTCCATTGGAAGAAGACTAATCGTCTATTTCTATATATTTTGATCATGTATCAGACCTTGTACAACTTGGTATGATGCATTTCCTTAACATTTTTTTGTAAAATTTATGTAGTCTTGAAACTCACATTAATGGCCTTGTATCACATGAAAAATATTTGATCATATACCTACAATCATACTATGCAGGACACATATACGCAGTGGTTGCCTCAAAATATAGTGAATGGGGTGGTGATTACTGGTCGGCACGTTGTATAGAGGGAAATAAAACCCTCATTATGTCCATGACTGATGATGAAAACAACCACTTCCCCATCGGGTCTATCGTTGTTAAAGGTGAATATCTTACACATGACAACAATGCAAGAAAGAAGGGTGGATATGTTTACAGGGATTACAAACCAGGTGCAATTGTGTATCACTTTACCAACTTAATCATTGGTACAAACCTCCAGGTATGAACAATGCCTAGTCGGAATTCATCAAAGGTACGCTACTTCTTACCGGATACAGAGCACGAGAGACTAATGGAGACCATCATTATAAGAGATGATCCAGAGGGCTTGGTTGTATGATAATAGGTGGGATCTAGCATGATGAGGTATGTATCATTATTGTAATTTTCCCATGTATGTTTCTTATGAATATGTCAATTTTGTGTTCTTGTATGCTACTTCTTACCGGATACATAGCACGAGAGACTAATGGAGACCATCATTATAAGAAATGATCTAGAGGCCTTGGTTGTATGATATTAGGTGGGATCTAGCATGATGAGGTATGTACATCATAATTTTAATTTTCCCATCTATGCTTCTTATGAATATGTCAATTTTGTGTTCTTGTACGCTACTTCTTACCAGATACATAGCACGAGAGACTAATGGAGACCATCATTATAAGAGATGATCCGGAGGCCTTGGTTGTATGAAATTAGGTGGGATCTAGCACAATGAGGTATGTATCATAATTTTAATTTTCCCATGTATGTAAAGTTAATGTTGTTTATAAATATGCCAAAAATTCTCTTGTATGTCAAGTTAATGAACATGCCAAATTTTACGTATGATCAATAAACCATATATGTCAATATTGTCATTTTTTTCAGCTGATATATACAACTAGGATGATGGAAACAAGATGATGAAATGATAACCCTACCTAGGAAACCCTAATCCTAACCCTAATCTTATCTTACTGTCACAACTCAATTCAGAATCACTCTAATGTCGAACTCAACTTTTTCAAATCCGATGGACTTATGCTTCAAATCATGTTGATTCACGATGTTGAGTTTAGTGTGCATGTACTGAGATCATTGAAAACTTTAAATATAATAGTTTTTTCATATGTTATTTATGTGCTTAGGTAATCATACTTATAGATGAAGCATTTTTTTCACTTGTTAAGAGTTTTTGTTCAAATACTCAGCCTTCATTCTTTAGATTTCATTTTTTATTCCAAAAATCAATTCAAACTTTTTGCACTATTCTATCATGATGGCATTTGATTTTTATTATGGACAAAATTATATATATACCATAAATACTATGGTTCATTGATGCCATAATGTCTTGTATCTTTTATGTAAAATATCTTGCAATGCTTGTAGTTGCACAATGAAAAGATTTAACATCAAAAACAATATTAGACTATACACATTATATATATTTCATATGAAAATGCATTGTGCATAGTCCTTAGTTTAATTATGGTCATTATTCATGTTTGTATATCGAAAATATTAATGTGTTTCAATCAAGTAAACACTTTTACACCATACATTTGAAATCCCACTTGGCATTTGTCTTTGCAAGTATATGATACCTAGTACGTTGTTATGATGCAAGTGCAAAGTATATTGCTTGATCGTGAAGGTGTGGCTAGCGTTCCCACATAGCACATGCCTAAACATGCTTGCGCGACCCACCGGAATCCCTTTTTGATACATGGTTTCCATTCTATGCCCTGGGTAGGGATTCAACAGGTGTCCCTAAAAGCCTGTAAGAGGTGGGATTCAACATGCCACAGAATCATGACCGTTGCTCGGATCGATGAACCATTGGCTCCGTTGGATTCTGGACATCGAGATAGTGCTAGGGTGGCCCTCTAATCTACTTCCATGGAGAAGAGACCATTATTTTGGACAATTTTGGAAACTAGGGTTTTGCTCAGTAAGTGGATGTGAAATTTTTACACATGGGGGTCAAATTCGCATATTGCTCGACCATGAAGGTGTGGCTAGAGTTCCCACATAACACATGCCTAAACATGCTTGTATGACCCACCAAAATCCATTTTTGATACACGGTTTCCATTCTATGCCCCGGGTAGGGATTCAACAGGTGTCCCTGAAGGCCTGTAGGAGGTGGGATTCAACGTGCCACAAAATCATGACCGTTGCTTGGATCGACGAACCATCAGATCCGTTGGATTCAAGACATCGGGATAGTGCTAGGGTGGCCCTCTAATCTGGTTCCATGGAGAAGAGACCATTATTTTGGTAAATTTTGGAAACTAGGGTTTTGCTCAATATGTGAATGTGAAATTTTTGCACATGGGGGTCAAATTCGCATATTGCTTGATCGTGAAGGTGTGGCTAGAGTTCCCACATAAAAAATGCCTAAACATGCTTGCACAACCCACCGGAAGCCCTTTTTGATACACGGTTTCCATTCTATGCCCCGGGTAGGGATTCAACAGGTGTCCATGAAAGCCTGTAGGAGGTGGGATTCAACATGCCACAGAATCATGACTATTTCTCGGATCGATGAACCGTCAGCTCTATTGGATTCATGACATCAAGATAGTGCTAGGGTGGCCCTCTAATCTGGTTCCATGGAGAAAATACCATTATTTTGGTCAATTTTGGAAACTAGGGTTTTGCTCAGTAAGTGAATGTGAAATTTTTGCACATAGGGGTCAAATTCGCATATTGCTCGACTGTGAAGGTGTGGCTAGCGTTTCCACATAATACATGCCTAAACAAGCTTGCACAAAGCACCAGAATTCATTTTTGATGCACAGTTTCCATTCTATGCCCTGGGTAGGGATTCAACAGGTGTCCCTGAAAGTCTCGAGGAGGTGGGATTCAACGTGCCATAGAATCATGACCGTTGCTCAGATCGACAAACTGTCAGCTCCGTTGGATTTCAGACATCGAGATAGTGCTAGGGTGGCCCTCTAATCTATTTCCATGGAAAAAACACCATTATTTTGGTCAATTTTGGAAACTAGGGTTTTGATCAGTAAGTGAATGTCTAATTTCTGCACATATGGGTCGGCTTTGAAAATTCCTTGACCGTGAACGTGTGGCTAGCATTCCCACATGGAACCTACCTAAAAACACTTGCATGACCCACTGAAATCCCTTTTTGATGCACGGTTTCCACTCTATGCCTCGGTTAGGGATTCAACGGGTGTCCCTAAAAACCTGTGGTAGGTGGGATTCAACGTTCCATAGATTGATGACCATTGCTCGGATCAATGAACCGTCAGCTCCGTTGGATTCAATACATCACGATAGTGCTAGAGTGGCCCTCTACTCTGGTTCCATGGACAAGGGATCATTTTTTTTGTCAATTTTAGAAACTAGGGTTTTGCTCAGTAAGTGAATGTGAAATTTTTTGCACATAAAGGTCAGCTTGAAGGCGATTGTAGATCTTCCCCTCATATAAGAGATGTGAGCATTTGTACGATGAATTGCAGGAGGAGACAATGCCATTAAGTCAGTAACCATGTAATGGAACATGTTTATGTTTAGAAACAAGTGGCCATTCTATTACGCCATTATTAAAAATATATATATATCTTCACGCTACGAATGCTTCGAAAATGCCATGTACATTAATCACACATAACTTTCATCTCTTTCAAAGTTGTTACTCGAGGCCATTCATCAAATTCCATGTACATTAACAAAATGATAAAATAATGTGTAGGACATACATAATGTGCAGGATATAGTCATAACCGTTATTTTGAATCAACCTTATAATACTCGAATACTTTTAGGTTTGATGTGTATCCCATGTACTCGTTAGATGAAAGACATCATGCCAAAAAATAATTTTATTTTTGTAGACCACACTGCTGCATCATTTAAGTGTGTCAACTTCATGCATCCTTTAAATGTTTGTTAGGTTGTTATGTGGGTAAGGTGCTTTTGTATTCCACCAAGTTGGATTGGTTGCTTAGCTGTTCTGGGTGCTTAAATGTGTATTAGACCTATGTTCCATCTTTTTGAATACAATTTGACATTGTTAATATAACATTGTATATGCAATTGGATCGTGGTAAAAAACAATTAAAATGTACATTTTTTTCATTACGTAATTTATTGTAATTGTGCATTGCTCTCAAATTTATAACTAATATCTCCATACAATCGTAAAATCTATAAAAAAATTGGGAACATTACACATAGAAACATTCTTCGCCACACATGTATAATCACACTTAAAAGACTGAACCATGAATATCTCAAGAGCCTTTATATCAAATATTTTTTATACCATTAAAGTTATAATACAAAAATATAAGGCCTAGATCTATGGCCTGTCAATGTACATGTATCAAAAACATATTTGATGTACATGTGCAAACAAAAGTACATCTATCTTGGACCGCGCCCATATACTCTAACTCCAGACTGTACATAAAAATACATATTTGTCCTGGACTAACACATCAAAATTCTAACTTTCTCTTGTTTTTCCCGGACCCTGATGCTCTTTGTCTCTATCTATGACCACTGTGCATCTCTGGCGACTGCAAATCAATGACAATATTTCTTGATCAGGTAATTGAACTAGTACTGTCCATCAATAACAAAGTTTGAAAATTTAAATTATGAATCAATTGTAAATAAAAAAAAGACTCACTTCATCCGCCGGGGATATAAGTGCCTGTGGTGTCAAGGGTGTAGGTGCCTCTGCTGTACTCGACCTTGCAGTGAGCCTCATTGCCATGCTTCTCTGCGAATAAAAAAAAAATGTCAATTATCTCAAGAATTATCGACATGTACATGAATGAGAAAGTACTAATCAATTATGTAAAAAATGAACATCTCACCGATAAAACCATTTCTAGGGGATGAGGCTGGTGTGCTCTAGTAGTAAGAGGAGCCGTAGGTTGAACATCAACCTCAATTGAATGCACTAATGGACCAGGGTGTGGCTACATTCACCAAATGATTAAATAGTTAGACATCATGCATGTCCAAAAACAATACAAATGAAATGTACAATTACAAATATTCAAGTAGATGTACCTTAGTGTGACTTATCCCTATTGTAGATGCGGCATTGACAATGGCATCAACAATCCCACTAAGGTCTGGCACGGATGACTCTACATCCTGATGCTGTAAACATGCAAAAATAACATTAAGAAAAACCACTTGTGAAGTGAATACATAGCTAACCAACAACTGCCATTGGAAGTGTGTACATTACCGTGGGATGAGTAGGTTGATCCTCATGCACACCCACTCTATTCAAGGAAGAGGGACCTCGTCTGGTGTAAACAACCCCCTTATCTATGTTTGGACTACGGGGAGATCCATACCAAAGAGGCGGTACAGGGATCTGCGATGACGTCTGCATTCATAAAGTGTTACCATAGTTAGACATGGATTTGAATGGATGGAATAATATGTACTGAAAAAATAACATGTTGTAATATACTTACCCCTTTCTGGGACATATCTCCACCATGGGAGTGACCACTTCCATCAATTTATTGCCCCTCTTTAGATGCCTCTAGCATCTGCAAGTTTAAAAATTATATTTACATTAATGATCTATAAAGGAGTGTACAATAAGAAATTTAAATAATTCGAACAAGATTCAATCATAACCCATGTACTTACATTCTTCAAGTAGTCGTAAATTCCACCTTGGACTATGTCGTTGATATCAATGTCTTCAGCATCAAATTCTAAGTGCGGTTCCTGCAACTTAAAAAATTGTAAATAATAGACATTTTAATAAATTAATCAACACTAACACATGCATTAACAAAATTATACATGTAATAACAAAATGACAAGTGTTTAAATATTACCTCAATTATGGTTCTCTGGGTCTCGGGTACAACCACACTGGGTGCAGTACCACCCCCGTGAGAGGCATCAATCTTCTGCAAGAGTAAATATTGCATATATATTACGAATCTTTTAATATGTTAGATATAGTATGGAAAAATTAAAAATTTAGTTCAATAATAGAGTTTTAAAACAAAGCCCTTACCTGACCACCAGTCATCGTACTGGTAACATGTCTTGGTCCAGGACCATAACAAGGTCCCCCACACGATGTCTACTCACTTTGAGGCACATGGGATGTCGGTCTATCCCCACCAACAGATGTCCCTCCACCACCAGAAGCTGGTGGTTGTACACCAACAGAAGAAGAGGGCGCTCTCTGGTCAATAGTGGTCGTGTGTCAAGAGACCATCTCAGCTAGAGTAAAAAATGCATCATGTGTCTGGTAAACCATGTCATGTGCAAGAGGGATGTCTTCCCTCGGTAGTTGGGCACGGGGTGCAGGTATCTATGGATTGGCATCTCTATGCCTAGCATGGGGTCGGTGTTGGGGCATTCCCCTACCAACTCCCTGGAATCCTAACATGTCAAAATAGTTGACATGTTTCCCCATCACAAACTCTGCATACAATTTTTGGAGGAAGTACATCGGTACTTCCTTATTGTTGTGAGGGGGAATGTCAAAAACCATGTACCACCTATCCATTTAGTTGTCTCTGATGGGTGGAAAAGTGCACCACTCAATAGAAATATGTGTCCTGCTGATCTCCGGGATGTTATCCGTCCCAGGCAGTCTAAAAAATGAATAGATGGCTTGTTTTATTATTTTCAGCTTTTTTACCTCATTGTAACTCAACCCATCAGCATATTGTTGCCTTTTTCTCTCCTTGTAAGATGCGATGCTATACAACACATCATTCAATCTTGCAATCATATCAACCATAGATAACAATGAATCTGACAGGGAGCGGTGGAGATCATCTCCACCCCTCCAAGCCAAACCAATCTCTCTTAAATGGCCAATGAACCTCAGTATCTCCGCATTGTTACGATCCATAGTAGCCACTGCAATCATAAATACAAATAAAATATCATTAGAAATATAAACACATGATATAATGACATATCTAAGAACTGAAAACTGTATAACTATTGACATATAAACTAAATATATCATGTAAATTTAAATATTTATCTTGAATTTTACAGTAAAGAATAGGTGGCATAATGTGTTGTTGATGAATAAAATACCAGTATAGGCAACGATTTTGTTAGATATGTAATTATTTGTTGTAGTGTGATGTTTTTTGGACTCCAAAGGCTATTTAGCAGAACTTTATGGATTTTATGGTTGCAAGGGTTCCACTAGATTAAATATCATGCATGATCTAGTATGTGATTGGCATGTTTAATCAAATACATCAACCTACCTATGTATCTTCACATTTATAGATTCTATTGTTGAACTTTGTTGTCTTGACCTTAACCAAAAAGAACCCTTCGTTCAAGACGAAATATTTGTTCAAAGCATGGGAAGCTGAACTATACCTTATTTTGACACTTGGATTGGGAAGTTTCATCAAAACTATAAGGTGTTTATTGATGTTCTTGGAAGAGCAACTTCGAGAAGTTTCATCAAAATTATAAGGTGTTTATTTGTGGATTTTGGTATGGATTCACAAGGATCCTTGTGAATATGCATATGGAAATAGTGATTTAATGAACTTTATTACGATGAGAATGGCACTTATTCTTAATATAGATACCATTAGAGAGAATATCATTTGGATTAGGATGTTAGTTTTACTATCTTTAATTAAAGGGGGTTATTGTTCAATAATAATTTTAGTTAATTGAATTGGGAAACTAATATTTAAATGAAAAGGGCTGTAGTTAGGGATAATTAATGAGATTGGTAGTTATTTCATGTTTTAATTATTGTTAATGACGGGAATTGTAATATGGATGAGACTAGTAGTTAGTCTCTATTCTAGTTATGGATCACGTTGTTAGAGTGTTAGTCTATTCATAAGCTATTTATCGTTAATGAGAGCGGCTATTGTTGAATGAAGTTGGTAATCAATTTCTAAGCCATTTATTAATAATGAAGATTATTATCATTTTGATGAGGGTGATATTCAA
>LPNX010763037.1:56196-70864 GCA_001517045.1 Pseudotsuga menziesii
ATTCTAGGGAAAATAAATTGATGAAGAAAATGAAAAAAACATGAAAAAAAATGATTAAAATACCTCACAAAGGGGAGGTTTATCCAAAGATGGAGATGGGGGGCTCAAGCACACCCAAAATTGCGTATGCACAGTCAAGAGTTCGACCTCGTTCGTCCAATAGCCGTGCGGTTATTAGAAAAAGACGGCCCCGGCCGATTTTTTTTTTTTTAAATGCTTTTGAAATCGTGCCTCCATTTTAGTGAAAGAAATCATGCCTCCGTTTTAGTGAAGTAAATCGAGCACGCGATTATCTTCACTAAAACGGAGGCGCGATTTGTATTACTATCCTAGTTGGCATGCCTATTGCCAGTCTTGGGACTAGGCTTGGCAGGTTCGGTGTTGCTTGGGATGATTTCTTTTTTTTTGGATCAAGAGTGATTGACTTCACTCCACCATTGCATCTAAAAGGTCCCTCAACTTCTTGCACACACCCAATATCATTCCCTTTTTTTCTTATTAATGATGCACATCTACTTATATCAATTACTTTTAATAATGTGGTTGTCCTAGTTGATGGTATATCAACCACTTTTAATAATGTGGTTTTCCAAGAGTGGGCACTCCATCCTCATAAAAATGTGGATAAGAGTGGAATTATGATAACTAAATAGAATGTAAGACTAATTATCATTCAACCTTAGTTGGGATGATAGCATAACACTTTGGACTCTTCTATGGATTTTGGTGGAATCCCATAATTATTTTTTGGTAAAATCCAAATAGTTGAAGATTAGTTCAGATGATATCATAAAAATAGACTATTTGTTCTAAGTTTTGGTCTTTTTTGGTTTTTGGTCAATGTAATTTCCACAACTAATATATGTGAAGATTTCCAACTCGAGTCCCCTGAAAAAAATAAAAATGTAGATTATTTAGGATATTCAAAATAATAATGTTATGTTATGTGAGTGGAAATAGATTGTAATTTCAGAATTTGTTTGTTAAAATAGTTAGGGAAACAAATTAAAAGAAAAAAGTAAAAGTAAAAAAGGAAATTGGATAATATAATAGTAATTAGGGAAAATTAAGAGGAGGGCATTTGTACTAAGTTAAGTAAGAGAAGAGAGAAAGATGTGATGTTTGGAGGCCACGATAAGGGGAAAGAAGAAAAGAGGATATTAGAAATTAGAGTTACTTATATAATGGTACCCAATTCATGGATTATAGGTTTCCAAGATTGACTCCATTTGTAGATTATGAGACAACTAGAATAGAGGCAACTTTGAGAAAATATTTTAGCTTGACAAAAATAAATGAGATATTTTAGCTACGAAGTCAAGCAAGCAGTTAGAAAGAATCTTGGATGTGGATGAAAAGATTACATGTATTAAATTACAGAAGGAGGTTAATTGTAACATCCTCGACCCTCTGACCGGCGAAGAGGACGCTACCAAACCCTTAACTATCCGGGCAACTAGCCCCATGAACATGTGCATACATAAAAACAATCTGAAATGCCTTGAAGTAGAAACATGTAGAGATGCATAATTATTTAACATACAGTGGAAGAAATCCATACATTCAATCATTCGACATGTTCATCGTAATCCATTAAACAATAAATATAATTGTAGAGATGAAATAGACAAGAATACTTATCTTGTGAAGAATTCGTCCTGCAACCAGCTACGTCGTTGCAACGTTCCACTCAACCATAGGCCAATGTGCTCCTTAGTCTCTCATCAACACTTCCACCCCCAAGATGGGCATGATTCCCCAAGGAATAAGGAACAAGAAAGCTTACACATAGCCAAGGATACACAAATCAACCAAGCCAACACAGTTGGGTTTATCAGGCCATCAACAAATCAGCCAAGCCAACACAGTTGGGTTTATCAAGCCATCAAGGAGCTGGGAAAAGTTGAATGCTAAGATGGTGAGCTCATTGAAGAGCTAAGGACACCTACAATAGAACTAGCTTGACTTCTAGGACATCTACACACACCCAACACAAGGAAATCAGTCCCTTCTCTGCTACATAGTCCCTCGGGCCCTAACTTCCCTTTCAGTGCTATTCACGGGTTGTGGAGAAGAAAGACAACCTTCTAGATCTATCTGTGTGGCTCCCAAACACACCAGGTTTATCAAGCAAACCAAGCCTTCATTCCCACTTGAACACAGTCTAAAGACCAACCACTGCATACACGCAGAAAGCTAAGCAATTCACAGCTCTGACTGGGGAATTTGATTCCTGAGTTGTTCTTGGCCCTATCGTGGCCAAAATGACTCAATAGAATCCACAGCAACCCAAAAACATAAATGAACCCACCTAGGAGTTTCATTCTCTGATGCCTCCAAAATATGAGCTGCATACAACTGACAACCTTTCCTACAGAACGTTTTCAACTGCATTGTCGAAACCTGCCTTACTAAAATCACCTTTGGAATACCTTTTACCACTAGTGGGTTCCCTTCTTCATCCATGCATTTGAAATTCTTATTATAATAGTCAAGCTTCACCCTATGAGCTTTTAACCAATCCATTCCAATGAGTACATCATAGGAACCAAGTGGTAGAACATTCAGATCTACACAAGTGACCAATCCATTCATGACCAATGGACATCTCTCTACCACTTCACTAACCTTTCTCTTAGTTTCAGTGGCTAGCTGAACTAACCAAAATTTTCTATGCTTTACCTTCTTAAAAGCACAAATATTGACTACTCTAGGGGTAATGTAACTATGAGTAGAACCAGGGTCAATCAAAATAGAAACACGTTGCTCAACAATCTTACCTGCAACTTCAACCACAGTTGACTGGTGATCTACTTGGAAGTCCTCCAGTGCTGCATAAATCCTAGGGACTGCCCTTGCTACTTGACCCACTGTTTCTGCTTCTTGAATGTTGTAAGATGGCCTTGCACTCTCATTCTCAAGTGGACAACTTCTTCGCATGTGGGGTCCTCCACATTTCCAACATTGGAGTGGTCCTCTATTCTGCTATGGATCTTTAGGCTTTTCTCCTATCACTCCAACCAGCTTACTCGCAGCTTGGGATGGCTACTTTTGTTGATTCCTGAAGTTAGAAGGTTTGAACCCTTTATTTCTTTGGTCAAACTTATCATTCTTCTTGTCCTTCCATACCTTATGGTAATCAGGTTTACCTTTTCTTTGCTCATAGCAATACTTAGCCTTCCTTATTTCTTCTTAAAGAGTTCTAGGTTCATAAAACTCAATTCTGTCTTTGTAAGACTAGGTCAATCCACTCAAAAAATGTTGGACCTTCACTTTTTCATCTTTGATGTACCTAACATACCTCAACAATTCCAAGAACTTATTTGCATACTCTTCCATGGTTTGTTGTCCCAATCTTAGCTCATGGAACTCCTTAATCTTGTCATCATAATACCTGTCAGAGAGGTATTTTTGCTTGAAATACTTCTTGAACTATTTCCACTTAAGTCTCCTTTCACTGATCCTGTTTACTTGCTTGAAGTGTTCCCACCAAATGGATGCCCTTCCATTTAGATTGAATATGGAAACCCTTGCCTTCATATTTCCTGAATAATCCTGAACTTGGAACACAGGGGATTCACTTGTTAACCAATATCCTAGCACGTTAGTTCATATTGTAGTTTTTAAATTTCTTAAAAATAAGGCCAATATATTGCATGTATTGGGGGGGATGAGGGGTTTAGGGAGGGGGGTTAGGGGGGTTTATAAGGATTAGGGTATAAAAATGGGTGGTGGGGAGGTTTCAAGTATTGAGAGGGGGTTTCAACAAAAGGATTTTGGACCAATATATACAGAAATTAAGGGTATTCTTTAATATTCCATGATTGCACGTGCTATGTGAGAGGTTCACTAAGTGAATCCCCCATGACTTGGAATTACTTCTTTATCCCAAGAAGCCAAGCTTCAACCTCTTGTCCATTCTTTGCCTCATCGTCAAATGTAGGAGGTTTATCCTTCTTAAACTCATCTCGAGAGCGATCCCTATGGTGCCTCTTTCTCTTTCCCTTGCGAAAAGAAGAGCTTGAATCCTCGCTGGATTCTTCTGAGTCAGATGATATAATAGAAGTCCTTCTTCTTCTCCTAGTACTGCTCTTACTACCTTCTAGTTTTATTGTACCCTATCTAGAGTCTATCTTCCTTTGCAATTCTGTCAAACTCTGCAACATCGCAGCATTCAACTGATGCTTCTCTTCCTAGGCTTTAATCAAGCTTCTCGTGGTGGCTGCAATATCTAGCAGTGTCTCTTGGCATCTCCTTCCATTAGACTCTATGTCATCATTTCCAACTTAGACATTTTCTCCCATGGCATCTTGTGCACACTCGTAGGAATCTCGAGCATCATAACCGTCATGGGTTCTCATAACTGAACCGCGACTTACTTTACCACCGCACTACCTAGAATACTTCCCTTGAAGGTGACTATGATTTTGAAAATGTGTTAGTAACATAATCATTAGCTACATAAAATTTACAAATGAGAATTACTTACCTTCTCCTGGAAAAATCATAAAATGACAATTTTTCCCAAAACACAAAATTTTCTTCCTTTTCAGCCCTGAAAATCCACTGAAAAAAAAACTGTTGAAATCCCCTAAGAAATCCCACTTGAAAACTCAAAATTTTCTTTTGTCAAATCATATCTCTTCCCAACTAACCATTCGACGTATCGGATCCTTAGTTGACTACGCTTCCGACACCTCGGCGGGCTGATCTTCATCTGTCTTTAAACGCTCATTGGCTGTCCAATCCTCTAAATTTTTTCGACACTTCAGGTCGGTATTCCTCTAGCTTCTGACACATCAGCTAACCAATCACTTAAAATTTTCCAACATTTCGGACCGATCTTCCTTTGGCTTCCGACACATCAGCTGACCGATCACCTAAATTTTTCCAACATTTCTTGTACTTAGAAAAATTTTAGGAAAAATTCTTCCTTCATCCGCCGCTACATCGACTGCTTGATCTACTAAATTTTTTTGACATTTCGGATTCCTTTAGGAGATCCCTGCCGAAACTTCGGCTCCGCTTCAATGATAAACTTTCGACAATTTCGACACTTCAAAAATTTTTAGAAAATTTTATTTTTCTCTTCTTCTTCTTTCTGCCACCGTGTCGGCTCCCTTCTGACGAGCCTTGCCGACACCTCGACTCTACATGGCCAAGATCTTCATGTCCTCCCAGCTGAAAGCTTTGGCTCTCTCTTCACCTTTTCTCCTCCGGCGGCATCGGAAGTCCTTCCAGCTAAATGAGTTGATGTTTCGGCGGACTTCAACAGATCTGAGCCGACATATCGACGATCTTTAGCTGATGCCTTCCGATGATTTCAACACTTGGAAAATTTTCAAAAAAATTTCCTCTAGCTTCCTCGTTAGTTGTGTCTCGGCTTAACCCAACTGAGACTGTCGGCTCCTCTCCGCGGAACCCTCGGCTCCTCTCTGTCGAAACCACCGACAAAACTTAGACTTGGAAACTTTTTGAATTTTTCATTCCGCCAGTTCCTGTCGAGCAGACTTCCATCTAGGCTATCCGGTGTATCAGATGAGCTTCCGGCTAAGTTCTTCGACGTATCGGATGGGCTTCAGCCTAAGCCTTCCATTTTTTTTCACACTTAGAAAATTTTCGTTGAAATTTTCTGTCATTTCTCTGATTTCCCATTTCTTCCTATTGGGTAGAGGGAAACTTGCCTCTGTCACTGATTCTTCATGACCCATTGAGGCCCATGCTGCAACATGAGCTCTAATACCACAAACTGTAATGTCCCCAACCCTCTGACCAGCGAAGAGGATGCTACCAAACCCTTAACTATCCAAGCAACTAGCCCCATGAACATGTGCATACATAAAAACAATCTAAAATTCCTTGAAGTAGAAACATGCAGAGATGCATAATTATTTAACATAGACCGGAAGCAATCCATAGATTCAAGCATTCAACATGTTCATCATAATCTATTAAACAGTAAATATTATTACAGAGATGAAATAGACAAGAATACTTATCTTGTGAAGAATTTGTCCCACAACCAGCTACATCGCTGCAACGTTCCACCCAACCATATGCCAATGTGCTCCTTAGCCTCTCAGCAACACTGCCACCCCCGAGATGGGCATGATTCCCCAAGGAATAAGGAACAAGCAGGATTACACATAGCCAAGGATACACAAATTAGCCAAGCCAACACAGTTGGGTTTATCAAGCCATCAAGGAGCTGGGAAAATATGAATGCTAAGCCGATGAGCTCATTGAAGAGCTAAGGACACCTACACTAGAAATAGCCTGACTTCTAGGACACCCACACACACCCAACACAAGGAAATTAGTCCCTTCTCTGCTACATAGTCCCTTAGGACCTGACTTCCCTTCCAGTGCTATTCAGGGGTTGTGGAGAAGAAATCCATCCTTCTAGCTCTATCTATGTGGCTCCCAAACACACCAGGTTTATCAAGCAAACCAAGCCTTCATTCCCACTCCAACACAGTCTGAAGACGAACCATTGTATACACACAACAAGACAAGCAATTCACAGCTCTGACTAGGGAATTTGATTCCTGAGTTGTTCTTAGCCCTATCGTGTCCTAAACAACTCAATAGAATCCATAGTAGCCCAAAAACGTAAATGAACCCACAGCAAACAAAATCGTGGGGAAACGACAACCCTGATCTCAACGTTGAAGCAACAGGAAATACATAGCCCAAGTTGGAAGAGGAGATCCGACTCTCATCCTGGACATACGAACATATACACAGAGCCACAAGTCGGTAAGGAAAAATACATGCGCACCCCAAAATGTGAATGGATCATTCACAAATACAACAAACTTCATACACATAGCAGAAATCGCGCCCCTAAGGCTGCTCTCCCTACTCTCTGCGTGAGAAAAACAAAATGAAGAATCCCAACCTGTACATGAGGAGAAGAGATAACATTTATCTCTGCGAGAGGATGGTGAGAGTGGAAGAATGGATACCTCCTCATTTTCTTGCCAACGTGAAGTGAAAGAGTCTGCTAGTGGACTGTGTGTGTGGGCAAGGACTGGTAGTCCTACCACACACCACTACCCAGCAGTAACTGCCCCAACTAACAACAGAAGGTTTTTATGTGGTAGTTGACTGATGGGACAAGGAAAGGTGAGTAAGTCAAAAGGGTGGGTGACAACTAAATGGGTTTAACAACTGACACATGGCTTTTCCCCATTGGCCCAAGGTTTAATAATTTCCCCTCCTTATCCTTAGGAAAATCATGCCCTTTTCATCATGGTTGCATTGACATAGCTACTTGGGGTTCATTTTAATTAAAAATGCATAATTACATGATGCCAAAACTATAATGTGACAGATAGCACGATATACCATTGACAACTATTTCAATCACTGAAACATAAAACAACCAAATCGATGGTGGGGATTTTTACCTCCACACCATGATTAATTACAATAAATACATCATATACATTTAATGCAAACATGGTCAAAACCAGGGTGTTACATTAATCATGGGTGAATCTTAATATCCTTCACCCTAAGGAATAGAAAGAGACCATGAAACTCTACCACATCAAGATCTGGGTCAAGAAGTCCAAGATTGATGCTCTATTTGATTTTGGTACCTAGGAAAACCTCATAGAAAAGAATTTGATACACAAGCTTGTACTGGATGTGCATGATCATCCCATCCCTTATGCATTGGGATGGGTAAATAAGGATGCAGAAATAAGAGTCACGAAACAATGCAAGATAAAGTTTTCCATAAGTGTAGAGTATATTTATGAAGTTGAGGTAGATGTAATACCAATGGATGTTTGTGGTGTAGTGTTTGGACACCTCTACATGAATATTATGGTTGTGATATTCATGGGGACATCCAAACAATACCTCTTTATCAAGGACAAAAAATCCTTCATGATTAATGTGCACAAAGGTAAGTCAATGATCTCTATGGTAAGCACAAACCAAGAAAAAAATTTCATTAGGTAAAGTAGTAAGTTTGTATTTATTTTATTAAGACAAAATTATCAAGAAGGTGAATCAGTGAAAGTGAAGGCATCCCTAGAGGGATGTACAAAAGAGAATAAACATCAACTACATATCCTTTTGCAGGCACACATACAAGTGTTCCAATAACCTAAAGGGATACCTCCTAAGAGGAAGGTGGAGCATTAGGCATAATTATTGTTGGATTTTCCATTGCTGAACATTAGGTTGCAGAAATACTTTGTCATATAAGGGCCCTCAAACGAAGTTGAGAGACCTTTTAGATGGAATTGATAATTTAAACTCACTTCTGCTTTGCAAAAACAAAACATGTACATGTTCCTTAGTGCAAGCACTGGAGGATCCCAAGAATGACAAGTAAGTTGACACGTAGGTAGGTGGAAATAAATGTGTAAAAATTTTGAAATTGCAAAAAGAATACACATTTTGCAGTTATAAAATATGTACATTTTTTGTAGTTACAAAACACATACGCGTTTTGTAGTTACAAAACACATTACTCAGTTTCCAATTGCAAAACATGTGTGTGTTTTGTAATACAAGTAATAAACCCCCACATTTTCATTCCTCCTTTCCTCCCTCCCCGTCACTCTCTCCCCCTTTCCCTCTCTCCTTTTATATCTCCATATGTCTATCCCTCCCTAATTCTTTATACATATCCCTACTTCCTTATACCTTCCTCCCTAACCATCATTATCCCCAACTCACTCTCTCTCTCCCCTACTCCTACTCTTAACCCCCTCCCATATCTCACTTCCCCAACCCCCTAAATCCAACCCCTATCTTGATTCCAAAATCCCCCAACCCCTTAACACTCCCCACCTCTCTCACACACACACTCTCACTACCCATAACCAACCACTCTCTCTCTAATCCCCCCTCTCTCTCCCTAACCCCCCAGACTCTCCCTACCCATAACCACCTCCTATGTGCCTCTCTCTCTAATCCCTACTCCCCCTACCCCTAATCCCCCCCCTTCTCTCTTGATATAGCACCTAATACCCCTGCCCCTACCACTTACTAACCCCACATATCTCTCTCCTTCTCTTTCTCTATTCCCCCACTCTATGCCCCCAATTATCTCTAACTTACCTAATTCTCCCTTAAACACTACGCCGCCCACAAAAATATGTGTCTCTTTCTCTCCCTCAACCCCCATCCTCCACCTCTCACTCTCTCTCTGTAATCCACCATATCGTAACCCCCAACCCTCTCTCTCCCCTCAACCCCCCTAAAACTCATTGTTCTATTTGGTTGTGGAGCCTCATCTTCCTGATTAAAAGATGTTGTTTGAGCTATGTTTGGATACCATCACCTGAATAGCGGGTGTTGGGGGGGATCCCCCCCCCCCCTCTATACTCATAAGGGTGGTCCACAGGGGGTGACAACTATTTTTGGAGACCCTCCCCTAGCAGGGCTTCGGGGGTAGCGCCCCCATAGAAAAAATTTAAGAAAGAATTCGTTGTAAAATGTTGTAATTTCAGGGTCATGAGTTGGTCAATAATGGGTGATTTATAGGCCCACTCAATCATTATATATTCAATAGATAGGGTCTTAACAATAATATATTGGGAGGATAACAACCATTCTTTCGAACCACCTAAGCTACCTCTAATATCCAAACAAGGCTTCTCTATATTTTGCATTTCCTATAAATGTAAATAAACTAAGCATAGTTTCGGGATCTATAGAGACTAAGAGTATAAAATAACAAAAATAACTAAATCTCAGCTGGGCATACTGACAAGTGTTCCTCATAATAACCGTCAAACTAGTATGATCACCTGAAACTTTGACCATATTATAACTGACATGATCAAAATTACATAATCCATTCAATCATTACATTGTCAATACATAGGGGCTCAACAAAAGCATCATTTCACTTACAAGTATTGAACCCATAACTTATACATAAAAAAATGAATAACATAGAATCTCAACAAAAATGTCTTGCAAATTATAAGAATGAAACATAACTTATCCATAACAACATCATTTTATTCTTTAATTTCATAAAGAAGCAATTGGCCCTAACATTTATGTTATGAAACATAACATATGCATAAAAAAATTGTTTTTAGTTTTTTATTTCAAAAAAAGTTCATTGACTCCAACATTTATGTCACGAAACATAACTTATAACTTACGCATAAGAAAAACATTTAAATAAAATAAATTTGCATTTAATTCTTTAATTTTCAAAATAGCTATTATAGAGAATCAAGATATAGCTAAAATTAGATAATCCACTCAATCATTATATAGACAATACATAGGGTATTAACAATAATAGATTTGAAAGGTAACAATCATTCCTCCCAACCACACAAACTACCTCTAATTATCAAACAAAGCTGCTCCCTATTTTGCATTTCCTATAAATGTAAAGAAACTAAGAATAGTTCTAGAATTCAAACTTGAATCTATAGAGAATAGTTCTGGAATTCAAACTTGAATCTATAGAGACTAAAAGTAGAAAATAACAAAAATAACTAAAACTCATCTTAGCATCAGTCGTACATGTTTAAATAATATTGTTTTGAATCCTGGACAACCTTGAATCACCGATGCAATATAGAGCCATGACTCATGGGATGTGTGTCACATTCAAGTTCACGTGCTATTTCTCCCACTTGAAACACCTGCTGGAAAATTATGCAAAGTAAATGGTTACCATTATCATCATTCACATGATCCTCTGCAATCCTTATGCAATGATGTTGCAATAGCTCGATGCCGATATCATTTAACCACTCGATTGGTGGGAATCGACTAGGAGAAAGTGATATATTAAACAAGGGTGAAAATGTGAAGTTGGGAAACAATTGTATGACAAACAGAGTGAAAAAAATGGCTGCGCAGATGAAAATGTGAAAAAATGTCACCTCAAACTCTAGGCCGAGACTTTAAAAAAATCTGGGCCGAGAGTTTGTGAGAGTTCAAACTCTCGGCCAAGAGTTTAATAAAACTCTAGGATGAGAGTTTGAACTAATAACCAACCGGTCTTTTTAAAAAAACTCTCGGATGACAGTTTTAAAACTCTTGGATTAGAGTTTTAAAACTATCAGATGATAGTTTGAACTAAACTCTCAGCCGAGAGTTTGGAGATATTTTTTCAGCCGAGAGTTCATGGTCACCAAAACCTATGAAAATATCTGGCATCTTTCTAGAACTTGCAACTTTAGCAAGCCTAAACCCCTACCAATTTTAAATATTATTTTTCAGACTTGGTAGCAATGGATTCATCTCTGAATCTAGTTTCCAATGATATAAAAATTGTTTCATTTCAATTTGAATTTCTATTTATTAATAAGATTTTTCTAAACCTTATCCATTAAGAATTTTGTTATTCTGAAAACCACCCAAATTGAAAATTCAAAATCATAACAAATACAACACCAAAAATTTTGAAATCTTCATAGAGATCATAATTGACTTGTCCTCTTCAAAAGGGTACTTTTATTTTTTCCAATAAGTGTCACACTAAAAATAAAATTGAACCTCACCAACATGTGTTGATAATGCACCATTTTCTGAACTTATGTTGTTTTGATAAATAATAAAAAATAGTTCTGAAGTCTGAAAAACCTCAAAATATAGTCCATGCACAATTTCAATCTCTGTAGCTTATGAGTATAAATTTTGTTTCCCTAAAATTAATAACTATGTCTAAGAAAAATGTTGGGCACACAGGTCACTCATTATTCATACTTAAAATTTTAAAGTATATGGCGTTGGTGCCCTTCAAATTTTCCCCACTATATGTTGATAATTTTTTTTTTAAATATGAGTACGTAGCTAATTGAATTCTATAAAACTTATGTGTTTACTTCAAGATTAAATTCGTAAGGGAGATACCATTTTGAAGGGGTTGAAGTTGAAAAACATAAAAATTTTCATTTTGTTTTGTCAAAAAACAAGCAAAATTATTTCAAAACTTCATGTTTTCACCCATAAGAGTCTATCAATAGAAAACCATAAAACAAGCATACCATGAAATAGAGAGAGAGAGAGAGAGAGAGAGAGAGAGAGTTTCGTCCACAACCACGCTTCAAAATTGTTTAAAATTTTTAAATTAAATATGATTCCCTTTTTTTTCTTATTAATGATGCACATCTACTTATATCAACTACTTTTAATAATGTTATATCAAGTACTTTTAATAATGTGGTTGTGCTAGTTGATGGTATAGCAACCACTTTTAATAATGTGGTTGTCAAAGAGTGGGCACTCCATCATCATAAAAATGTGGAAAATAGTGGAATTATTATTACTAAATAGATTTTAATATTGTTCAACGTTAGTTGGGATGATATTTTGGTTGGAATCCCCTAATTCCTTTTTGGTAAAATCCAAATGGTTGAAGATTAGTTGGGATAATATCATAAAAATAGTCTATTTATTCCAAGTTTTAGTCTTTTGTGGTTTTTTGTCAATGCAATTGTCACAACTAATATACCTCACACTAATATTGGTTGAAGAGTTCCAACTAGAGTCCCAACAAAATAAACTAGAAATTATACCCATAAAAGGTTAAAAATGTAGAATATTTAGGATACTCCAAATAACAATGTTATGTATGTGAGGGGAAATAGATTATAATTTGATAATTTGTTTGTTAGAGTAGTTAGGGAAATAAATTAAAATAAAAGTAAAAGTAAAAAAAGGAGATTGGATAAGATAAGAGTAATTAGGGAAAATTAAGAGGAGGGCATTTGTAGTATGTTAAGAAGGAGAAGAGAGATAGATCTGATGCTTGGAGGCCACTATAAAAGGGAAGACGAAAACATGATATTCAAAATTAGGGTTACTTATATTATGGTACCCATTTGGTATATTATAAGTTTCCAAAATTCATTCCATTTGCAGAGTATGAGATTTTACCTTGATAAAAATAAATGAGATGTTTTAGGTACGAAGTCAAGCAAGGAGTTAGAAAGAATCCTTGATGTGGATGAAAATATTACATGTACCAAATTACATAAGGAGGTGAATAATGGGTGGATCTTAGTATCCTTCACCCTAAGGAAGAGAAAGAGACTATGAAACTCTTCCACATCAAGATCTATCTCAATAAGTCCAAGATTTACACTCTATTTGATTTTGGTTCCCATGAAAACCTCATAGCAAAGGATTTGATAAAAAATATTGTATTTGAAGTGCATGATTATACCAGTCCTTACCTATTGGGATGGGTAAATAAGGATTCATAAATAAGAGTCATGAAATAGTTAAAGATCAAGTTTTCCATAAGTGTAGAGTATGTTTATGAAGTGGAGGTAGACGTAATACCGATGGATATTTGTGGTGCCGTGTTTGTATTCCCCTACATGTATATGATGGTTGTGATATTCATGGGGACATCCAACCAATACCTCTTTATTAAGTAGAAAAAATCCTTCATGATTAATGTGCACAAAGTTAAATCGATTATCTCTATGGTAAGCACAAACAAAGGAACAAATTTTATTAGGTAAAGTAGTAAGTTTGTATTTATTTTCTTAATATAAAATTAGCAAGAAGGTGAATTGGTAAAAGTGAAAGCATCCCTAGAGGGATGAACAAAAGAGAATAAACATCAACTATAGATCCTTTTGTAGGAACACAAAGAATTTTTTCGATAGCCTACAAGGATACCTCCTAAGAGGAAGGTGGAGCATGAGACACAATTATTCTTGGACTATCCATTGTTGAACATTGGGATCAAGGTTACAAAAACAAAACTGGTGGTCAAACCAACCGACCCTGAAAACCGAAACCAGACCAAAATCGGGAAAAAAACTGGATCACAAAAACGGTCCACCAAAAATTCAAAAACATTGAAAAAATATATATATATTCATGTGCAACCATGTAAATCCAAACCATTATTCACAAATTTGTAAAAAGTGCCCTTTTTGTGTGACACACTAAGCATATTTCACTAGAACCATCCCCACTCAATGAACTTTTAAATTTTTTACTTTTTAAATTAAAAGAATACCCTCTTAAATCTTGTTGTACAATTACGTATGGAACCGGTCAAAACTGGAAAAATCGGTTGGTTCCGTGCGGAACTGGTCATTTCCAATTTGAGACACCGGTGAGGCCCCAAAACCGATCGGGTCAGTCGGTTTTACTAGTTCATGTCTGGTGTTTGTAACACTGATTGGGATGCACAAATAGTTTGTCATGTAAGGGCCCTTGTATGAAGTTGAGGGACCTTTTAGATGCAATTGATGATTAAACTTATTTCTGCTTTGCAAAAGAAAAATGTGTACATGTTCTTTAGTGCAATCACTGGAGAATCCCAAGCCTGAAAAGTTAGTTGACACATAAGTAGGTGGAAATAAATGTGTACACATTTTGCAATTGCAAAAAGCGTACACATTTTGCAGTTACAAGACACATACATTTTTGTAGTTACAAAACGTATACGTGTTTTGCAGTTAGAAAACACATTATTCATTTTGCAATTGCAAAACCCATGCATGTTTTGTACTACAAGTAATAAACCCCCACACTTCCATTCCTCCTTCCCCCCCCTCCCATTTCTATCACTCTCTCTCCCCACCTCTCTCTCCCCCTCTCCCTCTCTCCTTTTCTCCCTCCATATGTATATTCCTTCCTAATTATTTATACATGTCCATTCTTCCCTATACCTTCCTTCCTAACCATCACTATCCCCAAATCA